>VCRD01002231.1:2269-34778 GCA_006783055.1 Trinorchestia longiramus | reverse complement strand
CTGCGCCAAGGTACAAAAAACAAATGGCGGCTGCACGGCGGAAACGGAAGCACATTGACGACGCTGTGGTTTTGTTGTCTGACCCGACGCTGCACAAACCAGTGTCTGCTAAAGAGAGACGTCGAGCTGTCAGGGAGGCCATGGAAAAGAATCAGCCCAAGCGGTACTACGACATCGTGAACGTTAAGAATAAGAACAGGAATAAAGTGAACCCTGTAGATCCTGCTCTTGCTAACAGAGGACATATGAAGAAAGTACCCAAATCTGCTAAGAAGCGGTGATCTAAATGTTATCCCTGGATGAGTACAGATTATTGGAATTGATGTGTTTAAATATCGTGTATCTATTCTCTCAAAATTACGAGGGTATTTTTATGTGGTCGTCCCATTATTAGTTTACTATGAGATAAATACTCAACATTACTGCATAGTGAGACAAGAAACGCAATTCCAAACCGACCTAAGCAAACAAAGGCAGGTCTGCCTCTCACAAACCTATAACCAGAAAATGTTTGGTGGCTTTTAGCACTAAACCAAACATAAAGTCGCCAGTTAGTCGTGCATAATAACGCTTAGTGTCTAATTTCTAATGATGAGAAAAAATTGGTTTAGAAACGCGAGCACTGCGTTATAACTATGCGTTTATGGGTTGGTAAATTGAAGTCTATGGTTAAATTTGTTCCTCTCGCACAGTTGAAAGTAGGCTATGGTGTGACCACGTTTCTTTCATGGGTGTTTGCGCGCAAGTAGCCAGCTATTAGTTGGAATTCAATACAGTTGTTTTTGTGACACACCTTGTAGGTGTCAACTCGAAGCAAGTTTGTATTTCTTTTGAATTCAGTTGAAGGTTCACAGTTTCTTCATGCAAACTGTTGGCACGAGTTATATTATGTCATTCCCTGTACGCCATGTAACTTTCCTCAGACATTACCTCAGCTTTTGTTCAGTGAGCTATGCATGCATGTGTAAGCTACTTACAAATAGAATGGTATGCTTAATTCATGAAGTTTCTACAGAGAGTTTAATTTTTTTTTCGTATCGCAGTGACATAAGTATGATGGCACAATACAATCTTTGATATTTTGAAAGTGTTTTGAAGTTCTTGAAAGAAAGATTATTAGTAAAATAAGCACATGATTGTGAAGAACAGTGCGTTTTATAGAGCTGTTCTCTCATCTGTAGGTACTGGATTTTATTCGATGTGATCATTCCATTTTTCTGAGATATGATCATGAGTGTTTATTTTTATCGTCCTGCGATATAACTTCATGCCTTAAACAGTGAATTTATTATCGAATGGGATTAAAAACAACAGATACTAGCTTCAATATGGTTATACAAGTAATTTTACTGTATTTAAAATGAAGCGTTAACAGGTTCAACGATGCGAATTATAGTGATCTCTCATCACTCTGTGGCCCAACCCTCGGACATCTCTTATCTCCGATCGAAAATTGAATATTTTTTGGGGGGGAGTAAAGGACCCTCGAGGAACCCAATAGGAGAAAAGACAATTAAAGGCGGGATGAGTTTATTAATAGTTTATATTTAGGCATTTGAATATTCTATAAGTTGATTCTCCTATCTTGCGTTCTCGTCCAAACCTCGACATCGAGTACTGGCGTAGTAACATCTGGCCGGAAGTGTGCGGGGACGTGCAGAGTTGGAGCCCATAGAGTTTCTGGTAGTGTGTTGGTTGTTCGCACCCATCTTGTCCGCAAACAGGATGGCTGGTTTCTACTTCCTTAGCTCTACTGTTGGCTGCGAGTTCAGTTCTTCTGACGATGAGAGTTCTTGTTGGACTTGTTGGCTTTGGGAGCGCTGAAGAGATGTTGACTTTGAACGCACTTGGTAGAGTGAAGAACCAGGTAGGTGTGTCGGTACTAGTAAAAAAGATTCGAGGGAGAGTTTGGCGCAGTGTGTGTCTAAGNTACTTGATTGGAAATAAAGATTGTTTGTTTTTGTTTGTTGTTTGGATGCTCTCCGTGCAAATATGTTTTCTTGATTTTCAAACTCATGTGCAAAAACAAAAAACAGAAGTGAGTCAAAGATAGATTCATCAATAATACAAAAATCATTGTTAATGAAATGTAACATGTTTTGCTTTTTGTAAGTGGACTGCATGAGATACGTTTCATAGATCTCATTTCGTCAGATAAATACCTCCATTCTGAAAAAAACATATGAGCTATCAAAAATAACACACTAACAAAGGAAGATCCAAATATCAGATTTGAAAGAAAGTAATGTTGTTTATTTCCTACGATATATGAAGTTCAAAAAGTCACAAATTACTAACTTTTCATTTCAGCAACAATCTCCGTGATTTTCAACGACGCTTCTTCATCTCTACATTAGGTTATTATTGCCTCTTTCCTAAAAACCTTCAAATTTCGAAGATAACAGGAGGTCAAAATCATCTCTAAGGTGCTTATAATTTTTATAAATTTTATTAAGTGATGTTGCAGAGACCTAAAAAGATTGTAAGTAGATGGAGTGATCAGATGAACAGAGTTGGTGAGGTCGAGCATCACAATTGCAACATAATTTTTTCAACAGTGATTCTTGTTGTATGCAGCAGACTATCAGTCTCACGCTGATGCACAGCATCCTTCCTATTGAACAATGCTGTTTTTTTCGACAAGGCAGTTTTTCGATCTTGACGTTGAGAGCAGTCTCTTTCTGCTATGAGTTTGATTGGGGTTTAATAGCTCATAGTGAACCAATCCTCTCATGTCCCACCATAAACAAACTACGATCTTTCTTAGGTGTAGTCCTTGCTTTGAAACTGGCTATGGACTATATGCTGTTTTTTTCGACAAGGCAGTTTTTCGATCTTGACGTTGAGAGCAGTCTCTTTCTGCTATGAGTTTGATTGGGGTTTAATAGCTCATAGTGAACCAATCCTCTCATGTCCCACCATAAACAAACTACGATCTTTCTTAGGTGTAGTCCTTGCTTTGAAACTGACTATGGACTATATTTCTCCACAACCAATGCCATCTGTGCTGTGTTGTTGTAAGAACGCATTTCCATATGTGGGAGTTATCGTGATAAACTATAACAATAACGATATCGGGTTATTGGCTACCCAATATTTTTTGGGTGACCAACATACATCGACCAAATACAGTATGATACCATACATCGATGAGCGCTCCAGAGCACAAAACTCACCATCATTCCTCCCAATGATGACGATGTACAACTAAGAGTGTTTGTGCTAGAACAGTCCTCGAAGCACCTTCCCCATCAGGGAACACGTTCTGCTAGTTAATGTAAATGTATTAGAAAACTATGTACAATAATGTTTTCAAATGTTTTCACCCTCAGACGTCTTTTCAATCCGAGACTTGAATTTCTTTTTGGAATTACTTCTATAGATTTCTTGAATTATTTTAAAATCTTTCTTGAACTACATTAATATCATTCTTGAATTACTTGAATATTTTTTTTGAATTACTTTAATATATTTCTTGAATTACTTGAATATCTTTCTCGGGGTTAACTGATAAGCTTCCTCGAGCTAACTGAACACAAATTTCTTGTAGTGATGAGGAGCGAATGGTAAAGAGTAACGAAAGAGTCCCAAACTCAATATAATGACACAGGAAGGACTTGAATAACGCATGTATAGTACATCGAAACGTTTTGGAGGCCCTTGATGATCGTATGTCGTTAAATCAGAAGCTCTACGCATCACATACCCGACAACGTGGTCTTGCCTTTTATGCTTCTGTAATGTTTTGGTAATGATTGGTGTTGTAAATAGGGCTGGTAAATGGTAGTGCCGATGGGATTTTCAGCTACCAAACTTTACTTCTATATTTTCTTCTGGTTTTTGGTGTCTCTGCTCGTGTGACCCGAATGAGGGAAATGAGAGGACTCCTGAATGTGACTTAGCTATATTTCAGTAAGGTGGCACGTTAAATTATTTAGCTGATCTTGAGCAACGTTGAGCCAGTCTGAGTTTCCAGGGGGTACGAATGGCACGGTCCAGGACGTGCCTAACCCAGAACTTCAGTGACGGCCATTGGTGTACTCAAGTACGGTACGAGTACAGCGGGTAGTTTGCTTGAATGCAGGAAGTCGTGTGCAGAAAGTTGTGAGTTATGAGCTGTGAGCAGTGAGCAGGGGCGGATGACTCCTTCCCAAAGGCCTGAGAACAAGGCGAAATTTTGAGCATCTTATTCAGGATCCGTATGACTCATCAAACATCAATGCAACTTCTTTAACCATGAAATGATTGACTTGCAGAAGGCAGCACCAGTTAAAATTGTTCAGTAGGATTATCTTGTCAAGGCCTAATCCAACCACTCCTTTACAACGAGGTAACGACTCATTAACATTTATACAGCAGTAGCTTTTCACATTGACAAGAGAACATTTTGAGCACACGAACTTAGTTTTAAGCGTATTAATATATTGATGAGCCGGTGTAGCGCCTTGGAAAAGGCTAGAAGAAGTTTGTCGGTAGACGATGTCGGTGGGCTGGACTTAGGTAGATACTTGATAATTATGAGTAAAGTGAGTGGATTAAGGCAAATAAATTTTATTCTAATCTGGTATTTATGGCATATACAATAGTTTTTTAATTTTTCATGCCTGCATCTTAAGATTAGTGATTATGCTTCCAGTGACTCCTCCCGTCCTTCTTGTGTTGTGATGATGGTCATAATTTCTAGAATCCCATTGTACATGGCTTTAACCATGAAGAGACGTCTCTGCCACTGTAGCCTAGTGGCTGATGATATGTGCTCCTGCTGCTAGGTTCCTGGTTTTGAGGGTTCCAATGAGCAATCCACACTCAGCCCTCCAATTTTTTCTATTTAGGACACAGGGACCAGATAAGCTGGCTAACTGACTTGGCTTAAAACTGGCGATTTCATCAACCTTCCATATCATCGCAAGGTGCTCCTACGACTCTACCTCGAGTCACAAGATGAACAGAAGCAGACGCTGAAAGTATGATCACTAGTCTTAAGACGTTATGATTAAGCCTTCAAAACAATTTTATGTTCCATGTATGCTTGAATGAAATAGTTTCTTTTTAAATATAAAAATAGCTGAATACATTTTGTAGCGAGTTTTTCCGTAGTATTGGAAGTTCGACGGTAGCGTCGTAGGCTAATTGATCCGTGACGACAGTTGTCGTGTTAGGTGAGAAGTGAGTAAATCGAAAATATAAGGTGCGTTACACAAATCTTTGCATGGAATGTGAGTGAAAATATGGGAATAAATTTTTTAGGGGCATGCAAGAAAACTAAACATTCAGAAGATTGTTCGTGTTTGAATTGTAAGTCAAGAAATCCATCGATTATTTTAGCGGCCCTACAGACCTATGGATGATTGGTTATTGAGAAATCATGGAGGTGAAGGACTGGAGTGGGATTGCAATAAGTGACAGAAAGAAATTGAAAAAACTAACAAAAGAGTATGGTTTGAACAAATGAAATCGTAGTATGATTGAGAAGACTACTTTAACTTGGTATGCCTGTGAGAATGTACCAAAGATTGAAATGTTTTATAATGGAAGTTTTGGCAGCCAACTCTTGTTTACCGTCAGATGTGAGGCATTAAGTGTGAAAAGGTGTACATGGAGATAGAATGAGGGGAATACAGGGTTATGTTTCCAGTGTAACTGAGGAATAGAGGAAACAATTGAACATCTGGTCTTAGAATGCAGTAAATATGAGCATGAGCAAGAGAACTTATTGATGTAGTTCATGAGCAGTATGGATAGAACCAGTGGAATGCTAGGTGTGTTGAGGAGGACTCAAGTACGAGTAATGTTTCCATTCAACAGTAATGTTGAATAATGTTTCCTGGATTAGAGTGTGACTACCAGCCAAGCATGAGGGGCTGTTTATGAATGCTGGCTCTCTGTGTTACTCTCACTTGGCTGTTTTTTTTAATGGATTGACTCAAAATGGACCTTGAGGAATTATTTGGACAACCCTGGCACACAGGTATAAAACTCTGGGATGCCATCCTGTTTTATGTCTGTGTTTTAGAGAGGATTGAAGGCTATAACAAAGGCATAGCAAAAGCTGGCCCTCAAGTCTAAGTATAAAAAGATGAAGAAAAAGAAACCTTCTGGCTTAAAGCTACATACACTAGTTTTCAAAGTAACAGTAAACACAACATACAGTGCCATCCATAATTAAAGAACAAATATGAAAGCTTCTAAATTTTGTGAGTGTGAATAAATTTTTCAAACAATTTCCAATGAGTGTATATATACTGTACTTAACTATTTCTCAAATTTTCAAGTTGCCTAAATAATACTATAATAGGTATTTAAGATTTTGTAATTTTTTTGGTGTCAAAAATTAGGGAACAAAATAACATTCATTCCTAATTATGATTAATAAACAGATCACATTGATTTTTTTTAATATTAAGTACTGCAACCTTTGTTTGTTAATTGATGTGTTGTCAATTATGTTAACTGACATGTGTACATTATGAATTAATCTTCATTTTAGGTATTGTTGACAATGTATGACTGGAGTACTGTTTGCTAAACATGATTGCAATCTTAGATCCTGATGATGTTAATTGAACAATTACTTGTTTACCATCAAGATTCAAGAATTGGTTTAAAAAACTAGAATTTAAAGAGACAATGTCAGTACGGTCAACCCTCGATAAGACAGACTACTAGGGGGGAAGGGTGGTCCGGATTAGCCGATTGTCCAGAATAACCGATATGCCTATACATATGCCTATATATGCACAAATAATCACCTTAATAAGGCCTAAATACATAATACATTATACTGTATGCACTATACTGCTGTATACGTCTTATCCGATATCCGGATCACCGAGGTCTGTCTTATTGAGGGTTGACTGTATTTGCAAATCACTAATGAATTTGCTGTTTTGCATGTGAAAAAGTGTTGCTAGGAACATAATATATTAGAGTTTTTTTAGTTGATAAAATCTTGCCTACTAAATATCTTCGCTTGAAAATTCTTGTGTGAAATCTGAGCAGAAATATGATTTTCAACAAATATAAAGATTAGTTTTAAAGTTTCAAAGCAGTATCAGAAAAATGATTCTATCTAAAATTTTGCCATGTATATGTTTGATGCATAACTATTAATGTTTGTTAAATAAGGTTATTTCCTAGTTATCTATATATTGTCAGTACACAGTTTAAAAAAACAATTATTAATAGCTTTAAATTGTTTCTTAATAGAAGTAGATGGTTTTTGAAATAGATGATTGAGTTCTGCATTTCCATGGAATAGACTGGAAAATAAAGTATTAAAATATGAAAATTTCTCTCACATTCTATGCTTGGTTGTGATAATAATTTTGTGCATGATAATTTTAATATAAGTTGAAAGTTTTATAAAGATTTAAGATTTATATGGTTTATATATGCTTTTGAAAATATTTTGGATACTACAGCTCAAAAAATATTATTGAACCCTTATATATAAAAGGACTAAATAAAGTTGTAAATTATTTAGATGCAACTTAAATTATTGCTATTAGCATGCATTGTTAACAAATTTGTGATGTGTTAAGGTTTTTTCAGAGTAGAAATAAGGTCAAATAGACATGGCACTGCCAGCAAATTACCGTCAAGCTGCCATGTTGGCATCCGCAGTTGCTCCAACTCCAAGTACCCCACGTGAGTTCTTGTTTGTTGGGGACTTGTGTTAGTGGCCCTATGTTCATTATTGATAGGCTTGGTATTTGTTTTAGACTGCTTGATGTGCATCATGTTAGCTTGTTCAGATTTTTATCTATTAAATTCTTAAATAATGTGTTGTTACAGTGCTTGATTCATTTGCTAGATCACTTTGGGCTCTGGGAAAGTACTGAAAATAATTTTCACATGATGATCATATTTTCAATGAGAGATATTTTAGATAGGTTTCTTTCAAATCAAAATGTGTGTATGGTAGTTCTTTAAAGGAGCTATCTTGTGCTTATTTGGGTACCATTTAGAAATAAGTATTTATCTGCACTGCAATGCTTGTGCAATTATTGATTAGACATTAGTAATAATATGTTTGATTATGATGGAGTATTTGGTTTATTTCCTTCTAATTCTGTAAGTTATTGTTATGGTATAAATTTTGTTTTTCTCTATTAAGAAATTTGCTTTTTGTATTCATTTATGGTTGGTTGTGTGGTTCTCTTATGAGGTACAGAGGTGATTGTAGCCACATCTTCTTATGATTGACTTGCATCTTCTAATGCTACTTTGATTTACCACTTTTTTGACTTTTATGTGAGTTGATACATTTTTACATTTGAAAATGGATGTGAAAAACATCTCATGTTACTGAAAGTATTGAGTGCTTATTTTATTCAATACAAACTTGATTTTTAGTTTAAGTTTCAACTTTACTAAGAGATCAAAAATTTGGTATATGCTATTGAATTATTTCTAAATGGTGTTAGTTAGTTACTTGACTTACAGACACTCTATCTTCTTTTAGGAAACACATCTATAGCACATCTATTACATTTTCACTTTGCAAACATTCATGAATATCTCTATATCTTAGGTTTGAAGTGGTATTTTCAATACCTTTCCATTCATCAACTGTGGAAAAGGTAAAATGACTCTTGAATAATGAGTTTGTGTGTTACAAACTTTTATTATCCTGTATTATTTTGAAATAAACTTACATTGGTTGCAAAAATAGTCATTTTCATTCAAATTCTTTACCACTTCTTATAAGAATAGTTTCATGGATATTTATCAAATAATTGACAGAAGAAAAACAGTTTCTGTACCTAGTCATAATGCTGATTTTAATGTTGGACTGTTGATTAGTGCATTGCATATTTTCTTCTGACTTGGGTATTTAGAGGAAGCAGGTACATGTGATGGGCCAAAAATTATCATGCATTGGTCTTTAATAATCATGAGTATTGAATCTATTGCATTCATTGATATGATACATTTCTTTGCTTGGCTATGATTCTGGTAATTATACTGCATTGTTTCATGTTGTTTGTTTGGTGTGTGCGGTGTAGCCCCAAGCTCTTCCTCGACCACCCCTTCTTCCTCTTCTTCTCTTGTGTCGTCTTCCTCCACTGGAAGCGGCAGCAGCAGCAACACCGTCACCACAGCCTCAGCGGCAACATCCACTAGTTCCTCTAAAAGTAAAGGTAACATTAAGTTGGCTACCTCCTCTTCTACTGCCAATTGCTGCCCATCTAACATTGAGGTAACATTTCCAGCTTGGCTCTAACCAAACCACTCAATTTAAAGTGTAGTCCAGTTAAAACATCTCCATTCAAATGTCTTGGAAGTATTGGTGTAAACATACCATATAGTTAAAATCCATTTCTCATAAGTTGTTTCAATGAGTTTTGGATTTGTAAAAAAATATTATAGAGCAATTTCTTCTTAGTCAGTACACAGAGCATGGTGTAGAACTGAATTTTCTGTTCACCATTAGGCATGATGTTAATTTGAGCACTAAGGAATGGCTTGCAATTTACTCTATCTTTCAACTTACTTCAATTACTGAGGGCAGATAGAGTTATGTATCAAATAGAATGCAAAAAAAAGATTGAATTTAACTGAAAACAACAGAGTTAAATGTTCAATTAGATTTTTGTTTTATAAATAGATTTGTTAGTTAGTATTAGAAGATTAAGATCCTGTTTGTTCATTTTTCTGCTGGTGTGTCAATATAATGCTAAATCCATTTGTAATCTGTAAATGCAACTGAAAAATGTTATTCTTCAATTAATATAAGTTTAAAAATCCAGTGCTGTCTCCCTTTTGAATTAATATTCATAGCACATTTCACAAATTTATCATCTCTGATTAAAGTCAAGAAAGTGTACTCTGGAAGCTAAATCAATAAATATGTCAAATTTTAGAGTGTACAAGATTGATTTCTTGTGCAAAATTTTGGCCCCTTAGCCAGGGCTGTAAAAAACTTTCATAGTTCAATTTTGTTTACATTTTCTAATATAATAAATAATTATGAAACTAGAACTTTTTTCAGTGGTACTTACTCCAATACAGGTAGCAACATTCACTTTGGCTGATTTGTACCATTCATGTTGATTTGTTGGTTGGTTGACATTAGCTAAGTTGGATGGTAGAAATGTATATTTTTATGCATAGGGAAAATATTGAACATCATTTATTTATTGTGGTCCTGGCAGAAATTATCCAATTACTATTGACCGATACTTTTCAGTAAAAATTAATATCCTTGAATTTTCACCAATGTCTTACTATTATAGGCACATAATATCAAGTGCATATCATAATCAATACTTTAATTTGGCAGATATTTTCAAAGATTTGTAAAACAGTATCATATTGCAATGAAAGTTCTGTTCATATTTTGAGTTATAATTTTAGGGCATCATTACATTAATTAAACAAATAAATGACATATGGGTAGCCATCTAAATCACCAAAATAATATTTCTTTCTAATTTTGTTAAAATTATTGCAACAAATAACTATTTTTAACCCAAATATACACTTCAAATAAAGAACGCGATAGATATATTTAACGGTATGAATTTCAGACTGGCAATACAGCAATTTCATCAGTAAGATCCCTCAAAAACACTTATGGAAATAATTTAAATGAAACAACCCATAGAAGATGGTTTTCATGTTCCAAAACAGATGATTTCAGTCTATATGACAAACCAATAAAAGGACTCCTCTTCAAAGAACTCAATTCTGAGGAATTACAGATTCTTATTAAAGAAAATACTACCAGTACAACTAGAGAACTAAGTAATGAGTTTAGGTCTTATCATTTTACAATATTTGGTTGTATGGTTCACATTAAACTCCTTGGCTCAGTTCTCTAGTTGTACTAGTAGGCTTTTTATCAATGACAGTCTGCAATTCCTCAGAATTCAGTTGTTTGGAGCATCCTATTTTTTGTTCTCCTTTGGACAGAAGTCATCCTTTCTGAAACCTAAAAACCATCTTCTACAAGTCTTTTCATTCACCACATCATTTCCATAAATATTTTTGAGAGATTTTGCTGCTGAATTTGTTGTATTCTGAAATTCATAGAACAAAATATGCCTGATGTGTTCTTTACTTGGTATGTACATTTGAGTTAACAATAGCTATTTATGATAATGATTGTAACAAAATCTGAATGAGGAAAATTTTTAGTGATTTAGATGGATACAGTTGTCATTTAGAAGTTCAATCGATGTAAGAATTCCCTAAAATTATAACTCAAAAGATAGACAGAACCTTCATTACAACCTGATATTAATCCCATTGCTAGTACATGTGTTCAGGAATTTACCCTTCAAATGCCCTGTCATATAACTGCTTTTGCACTGCCCCCTGCTTTCTGAAGTTCTTCCTTCTTGCTTTGTTGGGCCTCATGCATGTATTCTATTTTGATTCTGTATGAATTTATGGGACCTGAACAGACAGGTATTCTAATTTTAGTAAATATTCTTGCTTCGTAGATATTTTATGCAATATTTTGTTCAAATTTCAGACATTACAAGAAACACCTGCATATAACATTTACATTAATGTTTAAGGCATACTTTTTCTCAGTCAATCCATTTCTTTCAGTGACTTGTAAGATGTTTAAAAATTTAGGAATTGTTTTATTTTAATGGAATTTGAAGCATTTTTAACTTGTAAGCTGGCTAAATATACCTTGTAATTTAAAATGTTATTGTGTTTTCCAAACAAGATGCAAGTCTTTGTGCCAGCTTAGATAGTTCAAAGTCTATTTTCTTTTGTTCATCATATATACAATAATATTTTTTTAATATATTTTTTATGATTTATATGTGGAGTACTTTGAAACAAATGCACACATTTTGTTTTAAATATTTCCTGTATGAGCATGCATCAATTTATGTATTTATAGGTTTTTTATTCTATCTGGTATTTTTCTAGCATTATGTATTGTTTTCTTGCTATTAATATATACAAATGTCTGTGAATTTGTAATAAGAGTAAGTAAAATTATTTTTGAAAAATATTACTGAGGCAGAACATACCTTATTCTTGTGTTAAAAGGTTATGAATCTGCTCCGTTAGATTTTTGATTGGGGTAATGGCTTAACAAGAGCTTGGAATGTTTTATTTTAATCTGATTACTAGAAAAACCTCCACATTTTCTGCACACTATGATCTAGATGATGAGCACTTACTCTTGTTTACTGTGATAGTGAAGGCAACATTTTCTCCAACTTTTGAGTAGAAACTAGAATTTTTTCAATAGTTGTTATTCAACATACTGGCAACATTTCTCTTTCAGTAATTCTTTAGGTAATAGTGAATTCCATGTGTCAAGTTTTATTTTTTATATCAATTTAGATGTCAACTGTTTCCTGCTATTTTTGTGTTAACCAATGCTACTAGTACTGAGCTATGGACTTCATTTAGGCAGAGTTTCATATTCTTGTGCTACTTTGATGGTTCATTTTTTGTGAGCCATGTAGTGAAAGTGAGGAAGTCTTGCTGTAGATGCAATAAAATACCTTGTAAGCACTAAAGTTGAAATGCCTTTTTTCTGTTATTCTATACCCAGAAAAAATGGCCACCTTTTTCAAATCTCTTAATTTTATATTATATTGTTCTTGCAAGGACTATACTTCTGCTAATTGTTCTGCTGCTTGTGCAGCTAGGAGCATTTTTTTTCTCAGGGGAAGGAGCAGTAAGCTGTGTGTGTTTGGCCATGTGTTCACAACTTCAAAACTCATTATTTCTTTTGCAGTATTTCTTTCATCTCTGTGTTTATGGTTGATGTCTATTATACATAGGTTTTGGTTGCATTGTATGGTAGGCCGTTCTTTCATTCTTCATTAATAACTTGAAGACAATATACCATTATCTAGCAAAAAACCTGAGCTAGGAAGAATCTGTAGTATCTGAGTTGTTCACCATAGTCTTCAATTTATTTTTAGCAGTAGAATTTTGCTTAATCTAATTACAAAAAGCTTCATGGCATCTACATTGAAATTTCAATGATTTGTAGAAAAGTATGTATAGAATGTGTTTTGCTACTGGTGTAAGTTATATAAGATAAGTGAATAGTTAAAACAAATTTCTATAAATGTGATCATGTTCTGCATATTTCTACTGAGTTACATTGCCTGTGTAGCAGATTTTGATGCTAAAACATGAAGTTTTTGACTGATAATAGTTAGTTGGTAATGTAGGCATCCCTGCTTTTTAGTGATATTTGTTTATGACTGAAGCTTACTCTAGTACTTGCATTCCTTAGCTATAGCTACCATTTGTAGGCCACAAGACCATCATAGAATTTGGGTGCATAAGTTTTAGTTGTACTTTAGTATTACATATAGTTTTTCAATCCACCGTTACTCTAATTACTCTGTCACTATAATTAACAGTATGAGGTTAATGCTATGAATACTGGCCAACATGTACAGAATTGGCACATGAATATTTTACTAGTACAGTGGCACCTAGTGATTTGAATCTTTATTTATTTTCTTTGAGCAGTTCCAATTGAGAAACAATTTCAACCATTGAAATTTATTTTAAAAAAATCCATTTGAGGCCTCTTTATATCCCCAAGTTTTCCACCACATCATCAATGTCAACCTGCAAAATCTACATACAACTTGGTCAAAGTTAATTCCAAACTGACGGCAGTGTGCAGTGTAAACCCTCATTCCTAGCCTTGTTAATTTTTATGCAGTGGAGGATATTGAAGCAGTCTTCCCAAAATTCTAAAGGTTCAGTCATTGTCACTGGTAATTTGAAAACACCTTTGAAAGAGACCCTTAGTGTAAAACTTCTTGAAGTTAATTAAGATATCACTTGCTGTTCTATTTCCTGCAGTGGATGAGTTGTGTTGGGTGGCAAAAATTTGATGTTGAAGATATAAGTAATGTCCAGGTCATCTTCCCAACTTGGAAGATGTACAGATGCATTATCCATGACTGGTAGACACTTAAATTAGAAGTTGTTCTGCTCAAGATATGATTTTACTGCTGGGGCAAACACTTCAGACAACCGTTCAACTAAAAGAATTGTTGTCACCCAAGCCTTGGTATTGAACTGCCGTGTTACTGGTAGTTTTGTCTTGTGCACATTATTGCTTGTGAAGACTCATAAATTTTTTAAGTGGTAGACCAGAAGTGATTTTATTCTAGCAACCACTCACATTAGCACACTCTGAAAGAGTGGTCCTGTCCTACCTTGACTTGTGTCCAGGGAGTGCCTTTTCCTTGTGAGTGATGTATGATTTTCTTGGTCAAGTATGAAAAAAATATCAAGCACAATAGAGAGGTGTTGACAGCAAAGAAGTGCAAGTGAGATGGGCAGGTACTGAGCCATGACAGGCTGGCGGTATTAATTGGCATTTTTCAGTATTTGGATTGCAAGACTGTGTTTAGATTGTTGGACTAAATTTATTTAGATTTTGAAGTGTTAAAGTTGAAGGGTGTTCAAATCACGGGGACACCACTGTATGTTTTAATTTATTTTCTAAATTGATCTATTTTATCATTGATCCAATCTGGTACACGAGTAAGAAGCATTTCTTTTCTAACTACTAGTTAGAGAATTAATTTTGTGCATGTGAGAGCTTGGTAGGAATTTACAGAAGTTGTTGGTATTACAAAAGTTTCATTTCACTTGTTTCGATGGTGTTTTACTTCTGTGAATTCCCCATCATTAGTTTCTCAGGAACTAATACTTGATGTTTCTAAAGCTCCAAATAGTTTTAATCCAGAAATCATTTTCAGAAGCACATTGAGTTGTGTTGGGTGGCAAAAACGTAATCTATTCTTCTTTAGGTGCAAGTAAAGTTGTACCACACCGAAAATAACTCAAGAATGAATAACACATATCAATTGGCTTAGGGTTAAATATCTACATATTCACTTTTTGAAGTAACTATAACAGTGAACTTATTTATAACAAAATTTTGTTGCTTTATGCTGTGTTTTACTTGTATAAATATATATATGTATTTGTTCAAGTGATGAGAACTATAATAACCATATTAGGTACTATAGATTTTCAGTTCCAACCATATTCATGTTAGTTTTAGTAGGAAATTAGAGATTGTTTTTTGATGCTCATTTATTTACATAGGCCACCAGTATTACATTCTGCTAATTTTACTATTTCTTGTTCTGCAGCATTGCATTGTGTGACAATTAATTTTTCAATGGTTATAAGTTCTGGAGGTGAGGTAATATTATTTATCTGTGCTGAATTTATTCATACCATTTATTTTGTTTGGCCAGGAGTGATTTTAAAGATTTGAATTTATTTACCACATATTTCACAAAATAACTTACTTATCCATGAGTTTGTGAGCTTGGATTTTGCCACAACTGGCCACAAGTAACATATTTAAGCAATCATTTCCTTTCAGATTTATAGCTTTGTTTTAGAATGGATTGTAAGAGGATGATGACTGCTCTACACAATTGGATGTCCTTGAAGAGTCTATTCATGAATGAGAAGTTTGTATCATGTATTGTGCAGTTTGTTGTTACTATCAGAGCAATTTGTGAATAAATTAGTCTGCAATTTGCTAAATGTGCTTTATTCACATAAAATAAACTGGATTGCAGTTTCTTTCTTACAAGCAAGCATGTGTTTATGTTTCAAGGACTTCATGTTTATATTGAAAAGAATTTTTGAATTCGGCCAAAAAAAATCGACTAAAACTTGAAAACCATTCCTGACCAGTGTTGTTGCTGGACTCATTTTTATGCTCTTTTCAAAGTGTTTTGTTACTTTAGGATTTATATTTCTGAATTACTGTAATGGGAATCCTGATGAATTTCAAGCTTAGCTTTTCTGAGCAAACTATTTCTATTGAGTTCATTGTCAAACTAATTTACTTGTTTTCAGAAATATGGTATGAAAATGTGCTTAGAAGCTTCCTGAGTTTTTAGTAATTAGTTACTAATGTCTAAAGTTGTTGAAAGCAATATATGTTTCATTATAGAGCGTGTGAACCGTCCTGGAGGAACTCCAAGCAGCGTCGGAGGAAAGAGCGGCAGTGGAGGGGGTGTGGGTAGCGACAGCAATGTGCCTTCACCCTTCACCACACCATCCCATGGCAACCCAGCTTTTGCACCCCAGAAAATGGGAGGGGCTTCGTCTGGGTCTAAAGGTTCTTCGGTTAGTAGGGATTTTCTGTTTTGTTGTGCATGGTAAAAGCTCTATGATGCGACTGTTTGATTATTTCTGAAATATAGGGCTAAAAGTAGGTGAGTAATGCACAGTATATTCATATATTACAATATTGTAATTGGAAAAAAGTGAAACATATACTGGAATACAATTATTTACAAATGATTTTCTATTTTTCTTGAAAAAAACCAATGAGTTCTGGGCTTCATTTGTGAGTTCAAAAATAATTGAGCTAGATTAACTTCAGTTCTCTGGGGCAAAGAATATTTTTTAGTGAAATAAATGATGTTTCTAATAGATCTTCATATTAGAAAAGGGTTATAGCATTATATGTATTGGTTCAGTGCAATTTCAGTTGTCAAAAATACAGTTTTACCATTTAGCTTATTTACCATGTTTTTATGAATGTATTTACTATTGAACATGATGTGTTAATTTAATTTGATAAATTAATTTATTGAATAAATTTGTTAGTGTTTCTTCATTTTATGAATATTTTGAATGAGCTCTTTAAAATATTTTTATGATGACATTGACAATACAAGTCTTTGAACTACTGTATTTAAATCAAGTATTGGGTAGATCTATTATTGTAGAACTCATTAGATGGTACTAGAGCTTGTTATGGTTCTTCAATTGAAGTATATTTTGGCTTCCACCAATACCATTAATTACGTCATGTACTGCTGCAGTGGATGTATATCTGCTGAATATGCTTTACTGATAACATATGTCTATGCTAAATATATTACAAAATGTTACTTTGTATTGTGTTCGTAAACTTTTAAAAAAGTTTTCTGTGAATTCTTTTGGTTTCTGTGTCTTATAGATTTGTTACTAATGCGCGTGTACCTCGTGCAGAGCGGCAGTGACTCGCGTAGCTTACCCAAGCCTCCCAAGGGCCCTGACAAACCCCTCATGCCCTACATGAGGTACTCTAGGAAGGTGGGTACCAAGGAATTTCTTATTTTCATATCCAGCTTCATATTTCATATCCAGCTTCATATTTCATATCCAACTTCATATTTCATATCCAACTTCATATTTCATATTCAACTTCATATATCATATCCAACTTCATATTTCATTGCTAATCTCATATTTCATATCAAACTTCATATTTTATAGCCAATTTCATGTTTTAGTATCCAGCTCATTTCATATCCACCTTCATATTTTGATATCCAGCTCATTTCATATCCAATTTCATATATCATATCCAACTTCATATTTCATATCCAATTTGATATATTGTATCCAACTTCATACTTCATTTGCAACTTTCTATTTTAATGTTACTTCATATATTACTATCCAACTTCATATTTCATATCAACTTCATATTGCATATCCAACTTCATATTTCATATCCAACTTCATATTTCATATCCAACTTCATATTTCATATCCAACTTCATATTTCATATCAACTTCATATTTCATATCCAACTCTATATTTTTGTATCCAACTTCATATTTTCATATTCAACACATTTTCAAAATTGTATCGAAGCTCGTATAGGGGAGTTGATGATTTTTAAACTTGAATGCGTGTTTCATACCTCAACTGGCCTGAAGATACACGTGAGTGGGGAGGTAGAAAGAGACGAGGCTCACCTGGCAATAACCAAGCCTTCTTTAATCCTTTCACGACCAAATTATTTTCATACTGATCAAAATATTGCGTAAATTACCACTTATCTTTATTAATCTCTATGTAACTTTACTGTAATTTTGAACGAAACATTTAGAATATGGGACTAAAGGGAATGATTTTTACAGTTTTTTGGGACATATTAACCCAACGGTAGCGAAAGGGTTAAAGGTATCTTGAGCTCTCACTTGTAGGACGTGAGCTTTGCTTGCTTTGCACGCTTACTTTACTTGCTTTGCACGCTTCTCTGCCTACCACAGAAACGGCAATAATTGTTACAAAATTCTGTTCTGAGCTCCGCTGTACGGAGAAACGAGCTGTTCTCTCATTTTGCTCTCTTGGTTGTGGAGATATCGTACAGTAGTTTCCTACTGGAGGATATACTTGTTTGTAATAATTTTTTGTTTCTTTCATATGCTTACTCTTGTCTGCTTCTTGACTAGCCACTGTGGCACGCTGTTGTCAGGCGAGATCATTACGAGGCTTATGTTGAAGCCAAAATTGTGAGCACCATTTCTGTTTCAAGCCTTCTTCTAATTACCACCTTAATATTTGGTTACCCATACTGAAATAAATTGAAGCCAAAAATCAAACTAATGACATTAATAACGCTTGCAGGTATGGGACCAAGTGAAAGCAGCTAATCAGGATCTCAAGCTCTGGGAGATCGGTAAGATCATTGGCAGCATGTGGCGCGATCTACCCGAAGCTGATAAGCAGGATTTTGTGGACGAGTACGAGGCTGAAAAGGTGAGAGGAATCCGTTAATGTTATTTATGAGGTTGTGTTGAGTGTCGCTCAGATATTTGTTCTGAATATTTCTCCAGTATGAAGCTTCTCTCCAACTACCATCACTTTTTTTCTACGTATGTTAAGTAAAATTTATACAGCTTCTCAGTGGTGCCTTCTTTTTATACATATTCAACTCTACTTTCTCTTCTCACGAATAATTGTTCTTCAAAGGTACTCTCGAAGTTCAACATATGACAATTCATTCATATTGATGGGGAAAATCTGATGGTTGTCTCATTCAATGCTTGAACCTTAATTATTCTTTGAAACTCCTGTTCAATTTGTTCATTAATTCAATGATGTTTATTGGAGGTGGTTCCGATTTCACAATTAACATCTGTAGGTATTTTTTATTGCTGTTTTAGCTGCGGCATAAAGCCAAGCAGGCTTCCATGTTTAGCCGTTTAGTTGGAATGTTACCGCAAATAGTATTCGGGTTAATCGACTAGAGATAGTTTACATTACACTGTAGAAATATACGTCACAGGTATGAAACAATAATTCCTTAAAAGGATCCTAAGATAAAAATAAAATACTAATTTGTTATTTACTCAACAAGTATGCTGAATACGAGCAGTTTCGTTGTGCTGTAACCAGCCTTGCTAGCAATTTACACTTATTACGGTCTATTTTTCTTCTAATTTGGCTAATGATTAATAGTGTTCTAGTCAGTACTGTACATTTCTTCACGAAAATAAAAGCAAGTCCGTGTTACAAATACATAGATATTTTACATAGAGGGGCTGAGTTTGTCGGCGACCAGTGTCAAGTGACTTGCACACAATGAGACATTTTACAAGCCCCTGCTACAGTTGTGTATTTTTGGCATCACTAGAATTCAACTTTTTCCTGCTCGAAAAGTGTTATGTGTCAAGTGTTCATTTGCTGATAATTGTGTTTTATACCATTTAAGTAGTATTTGCTGTACTAGTTAAAAAATGTCGTAGTATTTAGGTAATATCTTGTCCTATTTATACAATAGGTATTGTAGCATTTAGGTAATATCTTGTGCTACGTAAGTAATACCTGCATCTGTGAATTTACGCTGCATGATTTACGGTTTTGTTGTGAATGAACGTTTTTGAATTGTGAAGAATTGTGTAGATTTTTATGACGCTCAATGAGTTGGTGCCAACCTTTTTATTGAATTAGAACCCTGTAGATGCTTACAATTAATGTTTTTGTTATTCTGCTTTTTTGTGTATTGCTGGACCAGGTAGAGATGGTGGTATTTTTATTTCATATAAGTGTTGGTGTAACCTGTATAATTTTTAGTCTAATTTTGTTAGCATTTACGTTGTGCCTTTTTAGCCAGTTATTTATATTTGCTCCCTTGCAAGTTTAAGATCTTGTCAAGATTAAGCCCCTATGATATATATTATAATATATGAATCTCATATGATACATTAATCTATATAACATGGTATTATGTCATATATTCCTGTAAGTCGTTGCACAATGGGCCACGTATTTTACTGTCTTCCGTCATATGTGTTTTGTAATCATCTTATATTGGGTGTCTCATAAGAAATAAAACTTATAAGCACAACCTTCTGCCACAGTGAGTGGTTTTGCTAATCTTGACAAGACCTTTACTTTATCTATTCATGATTTTTATATATTTTCGTTCGTATTTTCAAATATTCGTCGGATGATGTAAGAAGAGAAGTATACCTTGCTACATTTGATCATTTTCTGCCCAAGTTAGCACGAATGTCTCATTTGTTTGTGCCTGGTGCATCCTACAGGCCGAGTACCAAAAGAATTTAGAAATTTACCACCAATCCGCCGCCTACCAGCAGTACGTCGCAGCCAAGGCCAAGGGTGAGACTTAGTTTCTGTTAAGTTCTAATATCACTGATGCTTCACTGTGTTCAAGTGGAGGGTGAGACTTAGTTTCTGTTAATTTATATCGTCTCTGATGTGTCCCTGTGTTGAAGTGGAGAATAAGAGTTGGTTTTATTAAGTTTTAATAACATTGTGTTCAAGTAAACTTCGTTAATAAGAAGAACAACTTGCTGAGACGAAGAGTGATCAAAAGAAGAGTGAGTTTTTTGTTTTAAAGACGAAGTGCGAGGCTTTTTATGTACTAAAATTTAGATCAACTTTTGCAATATTTTTCAAGGCTTTGAAGACTTCAGGGGTTGAGCTTACTATGGTTTCATATCATTTCAACTAAGAAGACGCTAAGTCACTTTTGTTGTGTTTGAAAGGCCAATAAGCATGAGCTTTTTCTGACTGCCAAATAGGCCCTTACGAGAGAAAATACTATTACTCGTACCCTTACCACAAGAAGCGAGTAACATTGTTGCAGCTCCTTCCTAGGTCACATGAGCAGGCTGGTCTCGTCAGCGGGAGTAGACTCTGAGTTAACTAACGTTATAGAACTAATTCAGGTCTAATAATGTTGAGGGAAGCTTGTGTACCTTTTACGTTGCCCGTTGTAAAAGTTAATGCCTTATTTCGATAGATATAGATTTTATAAGTACGGATAAAAATATGTACATATTGGTACGCTTTTACTACAGGGGTGGTCAGAGACAAAGTAGAGCGCTTTTATAGTGAAGCTGGACGAGCATAACCCTACACAAGCGGTATTAGCGCGTACGAAGCTTTTCTAGAAAAGTCTCTTATTAATGAATATCGCCAGTCTTAAAAATACAATTTGTAGTGACAACGCAGCTTCCTTGCGGTTACTGACTATTTCGAATTTACACTAGACCTAGCGTTTCACAATTTTTTATGTTATTACTATTTTTCAGGAAATTTTGTCTTTCCTACGAGCTAGATACCCGAAATGGTAGAGAGAAAAAGATATTTGAGGCGAATAATGTTTCATGCTAGGTCACAGTGATGAGAAGAAAATGTTATTGCCGGAGAAATGGATTGAAGGACTTCCGGTAGTAGAAAAAGATTAATATGTGATGTCTAATAAAAATATTTTTAATATAATTAGTGTGAGAAAATGTGTAACCCAGTCTAGCGTCAATGTTGGAGTGACGTAAATTTCTTCTGCCGTGAATTTGCGTTGTAAATGCTTTAATCTGATGGAATCACTGATGATTTGATCGAAACGTAGGATTGGATGTATGTAGACAGACGACTTGCTAGAGCTGTCATGCTCTTATGCTAACTCCATTGGTCGGATATCGCCTGAACAAGCATATAAGGTGAGTTGGCCATTGGACGAAAAAAGTGAATTGTGAAACTCCTTTGGGCATATTATCCTTACGTATCAGTGACCTTACCAGCGTTCCTTAAGTGACTTCTATATGTGCCCTTTGTCCGGCCTCTCAACATCTGCGACTCAAAGTACGTACTTATTAGTTGTGTATTGTGAGCTTTTTGGTTATTTTTGTGATCCTCAAGTAACACGTGTTCAGGTCCACGCATGTTATGATTATGCTTGAAGTGTCCCTTTAACAGACCTTATAGAGCAAGTTCTTATTGTTTTCTTCTGCTAACTGATATATATGTAAATTGCGCACTACTCATTCTTGCTCTATCTCTTGCGACTTTTGTTCTGCATTGCATTCTCATCATAACTTTCTGTCCATTTTAGTCTGAATTATCTTATCTGCAACTCGTTCTTACAATTGCATCGATCCTCCGCTCTGGTGAGAAGGGTTAGCTGTCAACGCTCCTCAGCATTACGTTGTGCTATGCATTTCTTCTAGTAAAATTGACCACACATTTTGACGGTGTAAATGTTGTATTTTAGAAGGCAGGTGCCTTGCAATTTGATCCCTTGAAAGACACGTTGTTTGACTGTAATTCTGCTTCTGGTTGAAATATTTCAGCTCTTTGTTGCCACTGTAGGGGTTTGGTTTTTCCTATTAAAATATCGGATCAGATTTAAAAAGAACTGTATCTCTATCCAATTCTAAGTTAAATTGTAGGGGTATGAATGAATGAAGTAATTAGTTGCTTGGTTCAGGTTGTGTACAAATTATTGACTTGTGACGTATCTTAAATTTAAGTTTCTATCTTTAAACTCTTGTCATACTTTAAAAACTCTGATAAAGTTGATAAAATAATGAAGTATATCATGAAGTTCTATGTTCATTAGGTAAAATATTTCTGAATTATGTACATTATCATACCAAATTTCATAAATGTATGAATCTGTATCTTCATTTATTAGCAAATTTTACGTTGCACAAGTATAGTGGTCTGTCGCAGCAAAAATATGTGCTCACACAAATGTGTTGTCATTCCTTCAACTATTGTTTTCCTCAAGCCAAAGAAAGTTAACCCATGTTTGTGATTTGAGTTTGTTCGTAGCTTGCCTTTAGTAAAACCAAATTGGATAGATATTTATGAGCTTAATGATGTTTTTTGAAGCTTGCAGTTAGTTAAACCAAATTTAATCGATATTTATGAGTTTAGTGAAATGAGATCGTTAATAGCTTGTTAGAGAAACAGCATAACAAAAATCGTTGAAAAATCAGACATAAAGTACACTGTAACTAAATTCTTTTAAAGTTCTTAATCTGGCGAAAGACTTGTAGTCAATGTGTCGTTGTCAATAGTTAGAAGAACTATAGAGTTTTCAGTAGTTGTGTTTGGTCTTTAGCCTACATATGTACTGAAATGACTGATATATCAATGTTCTCGTCAGTGTTGAATGTCAACACATTTCCTTTCAGTCCGTGTAAAAAAAAACATTGCCAGTATTGCTTCTTTTTATGGGATGCATATTAAATTGAATTTCGGCATTCATTTGGTTTATTTCAATGTCATTACTTTTTACTGCTTTGCCTAAGAATGAAAGAATAGTACTTGTCAGTTTCAATTTTTTTAAACAATTTTGAAATCATCTGCGCTTTGGGGCTTCGAAATTTTTGTTGACTATTCTTATATTATCTGCTTGTTATTTTGTGGTGCTTTAATAAACGTGTATGTCTTCCTAGTTTTCTCGTTTTTTGCGAGGTTCAATTTCACTGTTTGATTAATTTTGAGTTCCACTTAAAAGTACTTATTTCAAAATGCTCAGAAATGATGCATTAACCGCACATACATGTATGTTTTGCCACTACTTAACTTCATTTTGTTACCATTGATGCAAAATATCACTTCTATCATTCATTTTTCGAATTCATTTTTCAATTTAAATTCTTTTTTCTACTTTGTAACGTGTGTGAATTATTGTACTAATATTAGTGCTTTACGTAACAGTTACGAGGTTTACCGGTTAAAATAACTGTTAGAATTCTCTAACATAGTGCACTCGAAAGAATTTTCTGTACCTCGACACGCTAGCACTTGATCTGAGCTCGACTTAATACAGCCCAAGACATAACAATCCAAGCCCTCGTACCGTACGTGTTGCAGCCCGTCTCTTTGTCGGCGTTATTTTGACGCATGCCATTGTTGAAACAACTGGAAATGATTTCAGTTGCAAGTATTTCTTAAGTATGAAGTAGCAACTCGGAATCTGTATTGGTAATGGTAATTCCTGGTAAATGAAATACTAATTTGGGCCGTAGAGGGTCAGTCATTGTTGACGTCTCAATGATGCAAGACAGACGACACTCTTAATTTATGCTAGAAGGGCTAAGGGCGTCAAATTAAGCATTTTAAAATCTTTAATTAACAAACTTGAAGTGCATTGCATATTCGTACCGCTTCTGAACTAACTTATCGTATCTTAAATTGTCGTAGTTTGGTTGACTGATTCAGGCTGACACCCTCTGTCCTTCTCGTGTCAACACTGCCTGTCACGCTGAGTAGCTACCCATTAACTAACTCGTTCACTGCACTGCTTCCTCACCTGCAAACTGGACTCACTCTCCGGTCTGCAGACCGAGTACGAGAAGGCTATGAAAACCTACCACTCGTCCCCCAGCTACCAGGCGTATCTCGCTGCGAAGAATAAAGGTAGGAGGGTCAAACTCGCATCTCAACTCGCCAGTGTGCGTCCAGTTACTGATGCGAATTTATATCAAAGAATTAGAGACTCTGATTATTAGCTCTTTCTAATTGTTTTTTTCTTGTTCCGGCCAATAATGGAAGTAAGAGAAGAATTTGAACTCATGAGTTAAATGAACATCTCTTCCCAAGACTGCCGTAAAAAGGGTAATTATTTACAGCTCATGTTATTTATTTCTGTTATATCGAGTATATGTTAGGTAATTAGTTGTCGATACTGAGGCAGTTGAAACATGCGCATATTATTTAGTTTTCTCAGTAATTCATGTTTATGCGTCTCTGACCACCCCGTAGATGGAAAAAAACTGGCTCCTGAAAAGAATCGTGTATAAGTACATATATTCGTCATTATTTTTAAGAAGTAAATTAACGTCTTTGAGGGTGGCAAAGCGGGTCAAGAAGTTACTGACAGTGCTGTCAGCTGATAAATGTTAGTTCGAAAATCACGTTTGTAAGCGAATTGGCATGAGCTCCGGACAGAAGAAGTGCTTAGTAAAAAGCTTCTTTCGAAATATATGATTCAAAAGCATGGGGACTAGAAATCCTCTCCTGCTGCAGAATTACTGTTTTAAATTAATATTTCTAACAGATCATGACTAAAATCCCAATGTACGTTGTATGCCCTTCAAATGTTAGATGGCGTTAACACTTGAGAATACGGTTTGCAAATGTTGTTTCATTTTAATGATTTATTTTCTTCTCACCTTTCGTATTTATGAAGAATTTTTAGGATTGGATCAATTTTTCGATTCCTTAATATCTCATGTGAAATGTGAAAGATAAGAAAATATAAACATAAATTATCACATTAGCGCTATAATTACTCGTGATTAAGTGCTATGACCTACTTTTCTTAGTAATTTACATTTTTACATGATGTCGATGAACTACTTGGAGACTCAGGTGACATCATGGCTTTGTGCGGAGCTTTTAATATCTCAAATTGACGCATAGGTTATACCCGTCAGAGAAAAGCATTGTTGCCCAGTGTGGGTAATCGGGATTTGATGCTTTCATGACAGGCAGAATTCCTCAACTCTTCTTTATGGGGAATTTTTATGTGTTGTGGTCCTATGCACATCTGAGGCATTCCGTAGAGACGAATAATCTCTAGTATTTGAGACGATAACTCACACTTCAGTGCCGGTATTGTGTAGGCTTCCAGGGTAGCTTCATGAAACTAAGCTTATTTTTTAATCTAAAAGCTTGAACTCTTGAACATAAGCTTTATCCACCAAATCGTATTCTCTAGTCTAAATTCTGGAACTCTCGAACAGCTCGATGAACCAGCGCTAATTTCCAATTAATTGGCTTGAATAAGAGACTAAAGTTACTGTATTTGTGACAGCGGCGGCAGGTGCAGCAGCCGCAGTGAAGGAGGATGCGGAAGCAGCGGCGGCGGCGGCTGCTGAGCGCAGTGCCAGTGCGGCTGCCGGTGCACCCACCCACACAGCCACCAAGCTCGACCGCCGCATTGATATCCAGCCTGCCGAGGACGAGGAAGGTTTGTTCTTGTGGCAAGAAGTTAACTGCTTTGTTTTTGTACTAACCGCTCAAGATGATTGGTCATTTGTGCTAATTACTGTCTAGGACTCCAGGTGGATGATTTTTAGTCTAACATATATGAATGCCTGTATGTATAACGGCCTCTGCGTGTACGTGACTGAAAGGGCTTTGTGTGATTCAGGTGTATATGCTTGATTGATGCCTTCACTTTAGATGGTATGGGACTTGGGTAGCAACCCAAGAATAGACCAAGCGCCTCATTCTTCTTGCATTATTCTATTCTACGAATAACCTGTACAAGCTATCGAGGAAGAATATTTGTCAAACCTTGCGTCATGAAATGTCTTACGTGAGCGGACTTTACTTTTATTGGATCCGACTGTTTGATTTTTGCTTAGCAAGTTGCCTATGTATTTGTAATGTATATATGGAGTAATAATTCTTGCCTACAAGATTTCTATACCATGAACGACTTTCACAAAATTATACTTAAATGTAATCGAACAGATGTTCACAATTTATAAGTGTGAGAACAAGCTTTAAATGAGTGAGGTAGATTTTCAAACCTTTTATTTTTAGAACTACCATGTACAATGGAAATTAAATTCTTTCAGAGCGTTGCTCGAAATATTTGAAATATTTCTGAATTAATGCTTAATTTGTACATCGTTACAGCTGAGCATCAAGAACGTGAAAATGTTAGCAATTTGACGTCACGCGCAATATCACGCTGTAGTACAAGTACTGGCCCCAGTACATCGGTTCTCATACTTTTTTGTTATGCGCAGATTATGACGACAGTGTGACTCTGAAGCATCTGTCGCACGCGCGGTACGTGCGCAACCACCGTCTCATCAACGAGGTGTTCAGCGACACGATGGTGCCTGATGTGCGCAGCGTTGTCACTTCCCAGCGCCTCACTGTGCTCAGGAGGCAGGTGCAGTCCCTCACCATGCACCAGGTGCGTACTGTGTTGCTGGCAGTCCCTCACCATGCACCAGGTGCGTACTGTGTTGCTGGCAGTCCCTCACCATGCACCAGGTGCGTACTGTGTTGCTGGCAGTCCCTCACCATGCACCAGGTACGTACTGTGTTGCTGGCAGTCCCTCACCATGCACCAGGTACGTACAGATTTTCAATTTGTTTTAGAGTAGTGATTAATTCACCTATCTAAGGGAAGAGGCTGCAAGTAGAATTACAGGACTGTGTTCTTATAGTTGATGACCGGTAGCGATTAAGGCAAATACTGATACCCGCACAATTGTGAATCAACAATTCTTTAACAAATCATTGGGTTTAAACAAGACCAGGTCGAAGGAAGTCAAAGCTCCTGTACAGGGTGCTGCAGATAAATAACCCGTTTTATTTGGCACGTCCTGTGCCCAGATTATCACTGCAACCATAAAAACTAAACCAGGCCATCAGTAGTGTCTCTATGGTCGGTACGTTTAGTCATAGTATCAACAGTGGAGTTAAAGTTCCGAGATCTAAAGAAAAGGCATGCAGTATTGATGTCAATTCACGCTGGACACCATAATTTTGACATTGTGAAGTAGCTTAAGATGAATGACATCTTTATCAGGAAGGTTCGACAGGAGTTAGTTGCTTCCAACTACAACTTTAAAGCAACAGTTGCCTGGTAAGATCATTCAAGTAGGTGTGACTGCATGGGAACTTCCATGACTTTTCCTCTCCTGCTGTCTGGCCTTTCAATTCAACCGACCTGTATTCAATGGACGTCGTACTGTGCCACCCTAATGTTGTTCCTTACCTCTTCAGCTTCGTATCAGCTTATCAGTGGCTGCGGTAGTTAAACTAGGAATATAATAATAATCAGCTAATCAGTGGAGCTTTATGTTGGAAGTAATTCCCAATCTGTTTTTGTATATTTTCTGAACAGATGAATGTTAAAAATTATTTGGCATATTAAGACTTGACAACTGATTGTGTTTTAATTCCAGAAAAAATTAGAAAATGAGCTGCTGCAGATAGAAGAGAAGTTTGATGCTAAGAAGCGCAAGTTCTTGGAGGCGGGCGACGCCTTCCAGTCTGAGCTTAAGCGAGTCAAAGTAAGTTGAAGGAATTAGTAATATTCATGCAACTGTCTACAATTTTGCACTAGACGCTTCTTTCAGACTTTGTTTCACTGGAATAGCTGCTTGTTTCATCTAAAGTGTTGTAGAAAAAAACAGAACCTAGCATTTAATGAAGATTTTGATGTAACTACAAGAGTAGAGAATATTGGTATCTACATTGCTTATAATGTCTGTAAAGGTATTACACATAGGATAATAAAATTTATTTATCAGTAAAGTTTTAGTGAAATTCCATTACTTTCAGACTTTAATTATTTTTATTGACTTAATACGTATTGTAGATAAAAATATTCATCACTCTAGTAGTTTTATTATTATCTTGATTAAAATCTGGGTGCTGTTTTGTCTGCAATGCGCTGTATAAAAAAAATTACTTGATAAACCACACTTCATTGGACGTTATCGTGATTAACACTCAGTATCGGACTTTGTATGTAAAACGGATATCAAAAATCTTTTTGTTCTTGCCGCAGTGAACCCAAACGTCTATTGCTGATTTTAACAACAACTGCACCTGGTGTGTATGGCGTTAAACCCCTCGTCGTTACTGCATACGTCTCACTTAACTGAGGCAAATTTGTGGTTGCTTTGATTAGGGTACGAAATAATTCTTTGGTAGTTTTGCAGGCGCTAACTAAACGTAATGATTTGAATTATTATGCAATCTTCTTGTAACTCATTAATCCGTAGGAGGTGAAAGGGTTGTATTATTCTGTTTATGAATATTGTCCACATAGCTGAAGGGGCTTTAATTAATTCAAGCCTAGTTTGAAATAATAAAGCTCATGAATTCTTATTTAAAAATCGACGTACGAATATGCTGATTAAACGAACATTTACTAATGCACCTAAACGTAACAATAGCGTCAGTGCTTTGTAGTCAAGTAGGAAATGTAGGCTTGAATCGAGCACATGCCAATAGTATGACCCAGCACGTTACTAGATCTTACCAGTAGAACTTTGTCCCATGCAGACTTTGTTCCATGCAGACTTTGTTACAGTTAGCCTTTCTGTAATGTATTTTATGAATGAGGAAGTTTTCCTGGCGTCATAAGAAAATTTTTGCTCCTCGTTCGATCCTGATGATTGCATTTTGTCATCTGTACTCACTAATAGTGTAGGCTTAATGTAATGTATCATATGTCATTATTATTCGATACTTGACTTAGGAGCTATGTCGACAAGAAGAGTTACTGCTTCCTGTAACGGACTCGAGCATCCTTGGTTCACTTAACACTTTGCCTCCGATTGCCTGATTGGTGTAAAACTTCACTTTGTACGCATAGTCACTAGAAGGATCTGAAAAAATTACAGAACCTAACCCAAGTGGTACACATACGTACCACTTCGGAGTCAACGTGTTAAGTTGAACCCTTAATGACACTCAACTGATAGTTTAGAACAATTTTTCATGCATCAAAAGATTGTAAATTCGGATGAACATAGTAAAAACAATAATTTTCGAGACGTACTGATTTGATTCAGTAGCCATATGCCGTGCTAGTTTATCCACGTCCAGGCAAGAATTTATCAAAAATTTTAATTAATCAGTCAATATTTATTGCGCAGAGCAATGCCCCGAAACTGGACGACGCTTACTTTGCGAGTCTAGTAGAGCGAGAGAAGGAGAACCTGAAGCGCGAGGGCGACGACCGCCAGCGTCAGCAGCAGCTGTCGCAGGGAGGCTCCTCTGCTGTGGCTAACGGAGCCACCAGCCCTGCTTCCCAGCCGCCTCCACCCGAGCCCACCTCTTCAGGGCCTGCTGCCACCAACAACGCTACGCTCGTCGACAATGCTTCGGTAAGTAAAGACTTCATTTTGTGATTTGCTAGTCATTTGCACTCCCTTACGCAGCTTTTGCTGGTATTTCTTCTGCTTGAGCTTAAAAAGATTTTGTTACAGAGTAGCAGTGTCACTCATAGTGTGTCGCGTAAATCGTACAATCGTATTTCTGCTACTCAGTTTCGCCTTGTAAAATTGTTTGCAGGACATTAGTTAGTTGTGTTACTTTTGAATTTGTTATTGAGACATGTGTTCCTTCAACTACTATTTTTTACTTATGTACGTAGTACGATTTTAACAGTACTAGTACGCTAATAGTTAGTATGACCCTTTTAGTGCATGGCAAATCAGTACAAAATCTTTTCTCGTCAATACGCGACTATTTCACTCTGCTATGTAGTTGTAAACAAGTACTCACACGCACAGCTTTCAACAGAGTTCTTACCTTATAGGCTGAGGCTGTACCTTATATTAAACTTCGCTATATATCAGGTAAAAAATGAGAGGCTGTATTTTACTTTCACTTTTAGTCTCATGTTCAAGTTTTTCCCTTAAAAAGAACATCTGACATCTTATATCTATACCTACTATTTTTTTATCAAAGCTAGATACTTTGTTACTTGACAATACCACCATTCGTCGATATCTTCGTGCTCAGTTGTTTAATAACATGTAGATCATGAAAAACACGTCAGGTTTTGCACAACTGACTTTGATGTTCCAGAACTTTGGTTCTAGCAAAAAGTATGTTTAGTTAATGTGAAAAATCGCGCATTTCTAATTGTTTTTAAACGGAAATCTCTGCTCTTACGTGTTCCCTAATGCACTTGCAATCAGTTTCTGCAAAAAAACTGACAATTTTTTTCTCAACATTTTGGGGAAAAATATATGGATAATCCTGATGTTTTTTCGAAAAAAAAATTAAAAATGCCCGAAACTCCGTCTATAGGCCATTATTGGTCTCTAAATGACGAAAAACAGCTGTCTTTCATCGTCCAGAATTTTGTTTCGGTAAAAAGTACGCTCAGAAAAAGTTACAAATTTTGCGTTTCAAATTGTTTTTCAACGCAAATTTCTGATCTAACGGGTTTCCTAACGCGTTTGCAATCATTTTCATTAGAAAAGTGTAAATTTTTTCATGAATTTCATGAAAAAAATGTAAGGGGTTCTTTATTTTCGAAAAAAATTAATTATGTCCGAAGCCCCGTCTATAGGCTAATGTTGGTCTGTAAATCACGAAAAACACATCAGCACAACTGTCTGATATCCCAGAACTATAGTTCTAGTAAGAAATACGCTGAGTGATATGAAAAATCGTGCATTTCTAATTCTTATTAATCTGAAATCTCTGATCTAACGGGTTTCCTAATTCACTTTCTATCAGTTTCTGCAAATAAATTTTTTTAGAAAAATTCTGAGGAAAAAGGTAAGACTATGGTTCAGACTATACCATGCTGCTCACAGGAGCCCCCAGAATTTTAGGGCCAGTGCTTAGCAGTTGCGTGAAAATTCTGACAGGCCTTCCAGCCATCACATATTCCAGTAGGTGCCACGTATATGTCAATCTCACGTGTTTTGTTGACTCCTATGTATTTCGTCGACAAAATATAGTTCTAGGTTAATGGACTAAGTAATTTTAACGTGCTAGGGGTATTTGAACAGGTAAGAGCTGAATATTCCCTGTAACTGACGGCTACGATTATCAGAGCTCTGATAAATATCTTTTTTTCTTTTGCTCAGGAACCTCAGCAGATGCAGGCAGATGGTCTCAAAACAGGTATGTACATTATTATAGTTGCGTTAAACAGTTACATGTCTGTATCCGAATTTTTTAATTTCTGTACCCAATATAATAAAACTTTATGTATCCAGGCATAAGTGTACACATTAATTGAAACTTCTTGTATGCTCAAAAGTATTTCCTAATTATGTAAACTTTCAGAGGAAGCAATGGGACATGACAGCAAAAACCCTGAGGATTCTGCAACCAATGGCGTGGCGGATGTATCCATGAAGGTGTGAGAAATCCGATTACCCACAGCATCCGTTGTCGCCTGAGGTTTGCTCCCGTGTTGTAGTATACTATTTGTATTTCTCAATCAGTGTTCTGTGTTGTCTAAAATTAGTTGCTTTCCAACAGACCGTATGCGTCACACGCTTACTTTTTCAACTCTAAAGACTTTGTGAAACTCAAGTTTAAGATGTGCAAATTTTGAACATTTTTGCTAAAAACCATGTGCGTAAATAACAATAGTTGATTCTAATTGACAACTTGAAATATCAACCTAAATTTTTTTCACGCAATTAAATGATAATATCAACATGATAGTTTTAGCCCAATTGTGGTCAGCATTTCTGTATCAGTTTGTATTTCGGTAAAGTGGAAGTACAAACTTTTTGTCCTTGTACTAATAGGGTTAATTATTCAAACGCTAACCAATTTAACTGTTTTAATTTCCACTGCGACAACGAAAGATTCTTCAATTTTGAGGCTTGATTGTTTCCCCGCGAACAATGGTGCCCCAGCCAATAAGCCTGCAAAAAAATGAAGAACAGTAAGTACATTTATTATCGCGCAGTAGTAGCATTAGTGCAGCAGCACTAGGAGTAGAAGTAGGAG
>VCRD01002230.1:0-76395 GCA_006783055.1 Trinorchestia longiramus | reverse complement strand
TTAACGCATGTGAGTTCGTAGTAGAAGTAGAGCTGTATTGCTCACCCGAATTAGGCCAAGATGCTGCAAATAATGTGTAATTACTATCTAAGATTTCAGTACTAGGTCATGTTTACATGTTATTCATACTCACTGCTAGCGGAAATCCCTATTTACGATAAAATTATTGATTTAAAATTTATTCGAATTGTAGGGGAAAGTGCAAATGGTGTGCCCCTATAAAATTATGGATTTTGTTTCGTTAATGTCTCATAATCTCGCGAAACTCAAGTTATATTTATAGACAACGATAAAACGCTTACCAAGTCAAAAGTTATAGATTTTCCCCTACCGGTGCTCTAGTTTAGCTTTTTGTTGCTTTCATGCGAGAGAGGGGTTGAAATCGACATTCCCCTTACGAATACATACTCATTTAAAATTAGTAATTATTTAAATGAATCCTGTTATCCAATAGTCTTATTTGTGATTTATTTAAATATCAATTCAAAGAATTGTTGAATTCTACTTTCTTTACCTTTTACCTGCTAAAAAGCGAACACAAATTCGCTTGAGGAAGATCTGTAAAACAGAATAAATATGAGGTCTTTCTCAATCGGACTCAGTTAAAAAAATACGAATTTCGTTTCAAGTACTGGATGACGTGAGCGGAGAAAATGAAAGTTTTAGCTCTTCTGAAAATACAATGTAGAACTCTTATACATATATGTATTTACATTCGTAAACATCAAAATATATTGTCAGTGAATTTGGTGACCAAATTCTTGAAAGCTCACTAGAAACTAGTCGTCTGCTCATAACTGGAATACGATTGAATTGATTGAGAGAGATGTGCCTCAAATTAAATTATGATACATTCAACAGTCTTAGGTTACGGCAATATCAAATTCAAAATACGTTTTGCAAGACAGAACTTATTTGTTGGAACAAGTAGCAGTTTGCCTTTTAAATTAAACAAGCATGAATACATTTCTGAAGGAACTCACTTCAATTTCCCTTTCGTTTAATTACACTTCTGAGAACAACAGTAAAAATACGTTGTAACAAAAGGTCATTTTTCCCCTCGCATTTTTCTGCAAAAGGTACGGCAAACTGATCCCACATTTTCAAGACTTTAAAAAAACTTGATGAACGTTTCTACAATGAAAGTGCGATGCTCGTCCATCTAATATCATGTTGAAGACTAAAAATAAAATGAAACAAATGTCATGCACTGTACAGTTTGAAATGAAAACACCTTTTTCGTGCATTATACTATTTTCCTTTAATCAAACCTACAAATGTGTCAGATCATTCTACCTCACCTCGCAATACATCAATACACACGATGAAAACTTTGGTCATACCTGTAGTGTTGCAGCTTCACTTGTATGTAGATTCCTGGCTGTTTTGAGTCTGTCTCCAGCAGCAGCAGCAGCAGCAGCACCAGCAGCACCAGCAGCACCAGCAGCACCAGCAGCACCAGCAGCAGCAGCAGCAGCAGATTTTGCCACAGCGCCACAATATTCCAGTCCTGAGTAAGAATTTCAGCATTAGATACAACAGTAAAAATCAGTTCAAGTGTCAGACTTACTACGAAACTTTTTCTCCTCTGATACTTTTCTTTGACGTCAGTGATGATCTGTCAAACGAGTCTGTATGCTTTCGACTGGATTGGTTCCGCTCATATTTTTTCATTTTTTCGTTTTTGTACATAGTGTGTTACGGGCCAACACTATTGTTGCAGCTAGGCTTTGAAAATTGAAACCGACTACAAATTTACTAAATTTGAACACTGACATATTTCCTCTCAAGGATAATATGCCATTAAAAATAGCATTAGTATTAATTCTTAATTTGATAGTGTTATTCAAGATACTTGTGCTCACGGAATTCATCGAATAAATGAACAATGAAATAAACTCAATAAGCCATGTAGCCTTTGGAAATACTTATCTATAATATTGTAATATTGTGCTTGTTATTGTGCTACACACAAGAGAACAGTTTTTCGTAACACTGTAGTTTCCTTTCTTTGAGGGAGTCGTACGAGATCGAGTCATTAATTTTCATCTCAGGCAAAAAAGTTCATTGAAGCACTGAAAACCAGAGTTTGACTTTCCAAGCTTCCATTATAACTTCGCCGTTTCTAAATTCAGCCCGCACGCCCAAAGTTAACATTATAATATTTCAACAAAAAAAAACTTTCCTGAAGAAGTCAAAGTTTTTACGTTGCTAATACAACCGTATTATATACACCACGCTAACACACACACACACACGATTGTTCATTAGCTTTAATATGACGCATATGGGAAATCTTTGACAAGCAGGATTTTACATGCACACTATACAGTACACATAGTCATGAGAAACAAACTATTTGTAAGTCCCATAACGTTTGTGAATTTGTATCAAGATATTCTTTTAGCAAATTAGAAACTTGAAAATAACTTTCAACGTAGATCATACGCCAGTGCCAGGTTGTGATCGAAAGCCGTTTGGTGTCTAAATCCTCATTTTAAACTTCAACGAGCAATCGTAATTGGGCATAGGGACGTGCATTGATGCTCGTAATGAACTGATCACTTCCAGCAAACTTCCAATGCATGAATGATTTAAAAACTGTCCAGCTTTGTTGCCTTTGAAATAACGAGTCTCAGACTCGATACTTTGCTTAATTTACCAAACTCAAAAAGTTCATCAGCGTTGAGAACATTTTTTACAGACGTTAGAATTTCCAATTTGTTTCAAAATGAACCAATACGTAACTCTATAAAAACTACATTACTACATGGTAAAAATCGAACGAGAATATGAAATTTACATTAATTTTTCCGTGAATTGAAACTTCCAATGCTGAAAAAATCTATGTGATCAACAGCCCCTATAAATTTAGCTGTTTTGCAGCCATCACTTGGATTTTCAGCAGTTCAGAAACAGATGGACATTGTGCACACTTTAGAACTCCCTCAAGTATCGAGCAATTAATTACTTACCGAAAATAAACAGTTGGATCGGCCATTCCTGACGAATGGCCCAAACTCCGAAGACAAAGCGATGGTAGCCACACTCATCAAGGCTTGTAGGTTTCTTTTGTACTGAGCGATGCCATTCGCACAATTCGCTTCCAGAATCTGAAATTCGGGAACGGTTTTTCAAGACACAAAATTCCGTAAAATTTATTCCTGTAACATTTCTAGCAGGTTAAAGAAGGGAGTGCGCGTTTCAAGTACATTTAGAGGCATAAGCTATAAGGAAAATGCAAATGAAAACATAAACGTTCACTTAAAACTCAAAAGATTTTGTAGGATTTGACCAAGCGTCAATTAACAGAAAATGCTTTCAAACAGTAGTGTGAGCATGTACAGTTAGCCACGAAATTATTCGTACACCCACCAGTGTTTTATATTGTTAATCATTTCTTAGAATTTATTGTTCGTATTATTTCAACCTTTTTATTTGTTATTAAGTATATGGAAAGGAATTTAATACTAAGGAAAGAAAAACTTTATTCCAGCGACAGTTTCCGTCCATCTTGTGACTCCTATACATCTTGTGAGGCTGGTAGGGACGTATTGCGATGATCTGAAAGTTTTGAGGAAATAGTTTAAGTTAAGCCAGTCGGTCTGTCGGGCTACCTGGTCCTTGCATCTTAAGCAGAAAAAATTCGAGAGCTGCGTGGGGACTCGAGTAAATACTGTAAACCACAGGCCTCGCAGCACAAGACGAGGTCACTAACCACTCTGCTACAGTTAAAGCAAACGGTTACTACTTTGTAATGATGCTTCAGGGAATAAATATGATAAATTTATCAATATTGCGTTGTTATCAGGTCGATATATTAATCGATAGTTCAATTACGCACTATTTTGAAATGAAGCAGTAGTTTAAATATTATATTCTGCATATCGCTAAATGTAAAATTTCTCTGACTTTAATTGTAATCAAAGGATATATGAATGTTGCTGGCATTTATTACATCCCATAACTGTTTTGAGTTGCGAAACATGACTTATGAACTAAGTAATCTTTTTGTAGATTAGCATAATGGTCACCATCCAATGGAAGTTAATCATCGGTCCTTACGTATTATCGGGAGGACCTTTGATTTTTACTTTTTCTTTTTTTTCACAGGGTTTGTTGGTTAGGTTAGGTTAGGTTAGGTTAGGTTAGGTTAGGTTAACCGTTTCAATAAATAATTTACTTTAATTTTTGAGTCGTTTTTTTAAAGGTCCTCCCGATAATACGTAAGCACCTAATCATCTATGTAAAGATACAGTAGGCAGTGGTACATCTAGAGTTGCATGACACCTTGGAATGGTGTTTTATCGTAAACTTATGATTATTTCTTGTATCACTAAATGAAGATACTTTCGTGTTCCATCATTATATAAAATCATGAAGATCTAGTACTCTGCTATCTTCACTTCATCAATGTATTTTTATGCCATATAATGTAAAAAAAATTCTATATAGTGATAAATTGTGAGGAAATCAACGTTTCCAGATTCATCTCGTTATACATACAAGAAGTTGAGCTGCTTGATCCCGTCAAGATATTGCAATTAATTTGAGTGCTGCAGTTTCTAAGCCTGCCATGTCTTTTGAAGTTGAAGTTGTCGTAGAGCTGTAGGGCAAGAAACAGCTGCAGGACTCGACACAGCTTCCTGTTGCTATAGTGATATAACTCGCGTTGAAGAGTTAACGACCACAGCTTCTAGCGTGCGAATTACATAGCGGTAAAACTTTGCAAAAATAAACACAAAAATATTCTGATTCGTTTTCTAAAATTTCAGTACACAATTAAATCACTTTAGGTATTCATTTACGAAATCTTGCAATTCTTCCACAAATAAGCTAATTGAACAAAAATCTAGTACGCCTGACACCAATTTAAAAGTTAGATATAATATTTATTTTCCTTTTCGTTTAATGAACGAAGTATTCAATTCTTACTGAATTAATTTTACTTTTTTAACCACTTTTAAGCATGATATACATATGTATATGCTTCAGAGTGTCTTTCTTTCATCTTATTGCAGGGTTTTTACTATTATTCTATTTATTCATATCTTGTGATTTTTGCACACTGTGATCACTTTAAGTTTATGTTTATTGTTTATCTTATTTCCAATCTCCTGGCTGTTGTTTCCATTTCACTGTCCATATTTATATTTTGTGAAAAAAATATTTTCTACACAGCTAATTAGAAATCGCATTGTCTTCTAATATGAATTCATTAGAGTGGCAACCTTTGACATTCAAGACCAAGAAAATAACGCAAGGTATTTTTGAAGCACTGACTGGAGTAGAGGTAAATTGTTTACATTCATAATTTTCCCTAGCGCACATTTCTTTCTTGCGTTACACAACTTTATTGAAATCCAATTAAAGGGTGTGCGTAAAATATAATAAGAATATCAATTGTTTCCTACATTATAATAAATTAAAATTTCACTTTCATTTTATATGATTTTACACCTTAAGTACCTATCTTAAACAGTCACATCAGCTATGTATAAAACATCCATTACTTGGTACAGTTGATAAATAACCCGTTCTCTTTGGAACGTCCCATGGTCAAGTTATCTTTCTCCAACCAGGAAAAATCAAAATAAGGCATAAGTCGTGTCTGTACTGTCAGTACGTGCAGTTATGGCATCATCAATGGAATCTAAGTTCCCAAATGTATGAAAAAGATACACAGTATTGATGGCAATTCAGGCCGGACACCATAATTCCGATATTACAAAGAGGCGTAAAGTAGACGACAGCTTCGTCAGGAAGGTTTGACTCTAGTTAGTTGCTTCCAACTATAACTTTGAAGCAACAGCTGCCAGACGAAATTCTTTAGTCACAGAAATGGCTATCAGAGAACTTCCACGACTTTGCCTCTCCTGATCTCTAGCCTCCCAACTCCCCCGACCTCAATCCAATGGACTTCTTAGTATAAGGTGCAGTCGAACGAAACACCAACTGAACCCCGTGCACAACCATGGATGAATTGATTGAGCGTATCAAGATGGTTTTCGCCAATATATCAAGAGAGGTCGTCAAGAAGAGCTACATTAGGTTCCAAGGGTGCATCGAGTCTGTGGTAGCTTCACTGAGTAGAAAGTACTCAGTGAGTCTATAAAGACGATCTTATAGTTTTTTTCAATACAATAATTCTTCTTCGAATAAGAGCATTTGTATTAACCACTAAAAAAGCGAGTTTTTATCGCCTCACCCTGTATGTTCGTATCAGTTATAGTACTGACATGATGTTACAAAAACCCATATTCACACTAGACATCCGCATTATTTTCAGTTTTAAATTACATTTTCAGTCGTACTCTCAGCCGTTCGTATTAACAGCAGCGTTATGTTTAAACCAAAAGTTCACACAGGATCCATGATTGCGTTACTTTGTACTAAGATGGTTTGAAAACCTTATGCTCTACTGCAGTGTTTATAGCTCCCATTTATGCACGTCTTAAGACACGCTGCAGAAGATATTTATGATCGCTGGTCGGTATTGGATACACACCTTCTGCCAAAAAAATATTGACCTTGCCGAGCGCAGATTTCCTACGTCGTTTCTATGATAGTCAACGGAACCTTCTCCGAGTAGAGTTTTCTCATCTTGTAAATATTACAAGATATTTACAACAATATTTCCTATAGATAAAGAGATTTACTCCGTTATACCTAAGCGGTACACAGAGTTTGTAGATCGTAATAATAAAAATAATTATAAATTTAGTTTAAGGAATATATACAGAATTGTATTATTTGTCCTCACAACTTCTATAGACATTTTTGACATGACTTCAACAGACAGACGTAAGACAAAGGCAAGATATTCGCAACCTTGCATTACTTGAATCTATATATTAATACCCTTGAAACGAAGTTTGTGTGTAACGCTCCTCATTATTATGAAGGCGCCGTGACTTGCGGTATCGTGTCTACGAAGATACTATAAATAAGGGGTCGTATTTGCCCTTGTGGCTGGAGATCAAGAAGAACAATAATTTTAATATTTGACTTTGTGGGGAGAGATCAAGAAGAATAGTAACTAATCAGTAAACGAGATTGTGAAAAGTCCCAATAAATATTATCATCCCATTATTTATTAAGCTACTCACACTGAGTTCGCCCTTCACAATGAAGCGGAGGAGAGAATTAGCCAGAGAGAGACAAAGAAGATTTCGAGATAGACTAAGAACGGCAGAAAAGTAAGATATTCGAGATATGAACAGGAACTTTATGGTACCAAGAAGACAAAATATGAATGCCATGGATAGAGAGCATGAATTGGTGGAAGCTAGGAATAGAGCAGCTGAAAGAAGAGAACATAGAACACAATTTCCTCTAAAACTCGTATTCTATGACTATCAACAAAGCTCAATGGCAAACCTTCTACAAAGTTGGTATATATTTGAAGCAACCTGTGTTCTCTCATGGCCAGCTTTATGTAGCATTTTCGCGATCACGTGCCCAACAAAATGTTAAAGTTGAAGTGGCACATGATAATGGCAGCAAATATCATGGAATAAAATATGGAATAACTTACACCAAAAATATAGTTTATAGAGAAATTTTGAATAATTAGGAAAATTCTATAATATTTTGACATTTTTTCAATATATGCGTTTTCAATATTGTTTCAATATGTGTTGCCAATAATGTGTTTTCAAGGATTTGCAAATTGTCAAAAACTGTGTACTGTATAGTGAAATTGTATATAAAATATTCAAACAAAATTATATTTTTACCCTAATGTAAACTGAATTATATGAAAACTTTGCATTGCATAAAAATTTGATTTCAAATTACAGTAATTATTTTAGCAATCGTTCAATATCAAAGAATGCCTATAAAATACATTTCCTTCATACTTAACTTTATACATGTATGCTCGGAAGTGAGTTGATTATTGAAATCGTGTAATCTACACGGGTTTCTGCTAGTATTGATCAATCTAATTCATCCTTCCTAAGATTTTGTTTGTTTGTTTGTTTAAAATTTTTTGCGGCACAGTTTGAAAATCATACAATACAATATTTTATACAATATTACGTGTACATTTACTAGCCCAGTTTGTGTTCACAAAGACTGGAGTTACAGATCTTCTTACTTTGTTGAAATTCAGGAATGACGAGATAAAATTTTCTTGCAGAGAATGCTAAGGTCCCCATTAATAAAAATAATTTTTGTCAAAGAAAACAAATATTTAGAGGGAAACTTCACAGTATTTACATGTGCATCGCACGAAATAATTGAAGTATATGCTTAATACTGTGACAGTGGATAAAAAGACCTAATCATTATTATTGCATATAAATAATGGAGCTTAATATTGTTCAACAAAATTATCCACTAATATTGTTTATGTGTTGATGTTGAATAAGTTGAAAATTACCTTTGCAATATTCGAAAAATCGTCTGGTTGAAATTTAAAAAGCATGAAGACTTCCCTTCGCTTTCTATGATTGTCATATTTACATACTGATGGTTTTTAATACTTTAGAAATTTTTTATCTCCCGATATTCATATGAAGCCGCAAGTATATTGGACCCAAGTGTGATAACTGAACGCATCTCATTCTTTGTAAGTAATTCTGCCATTGAGAGATAACGCAAATCATGACCATAAATAGACTGCAAATGGACATGAAGAAACAAAAAATGGTCATGAATGCTGGTACAATTGAGTATGTATATCACTCATACTCTGCAGCTATTTGTGTAGGGTAAAGTGTTTAAATCGCTCGTTTTCCCATATAGTTTCTGTTCGGTAGAAGAAGTCCTGCACGCCCCTTCCGAAACCAGGTGAACTGCCTCTTGTTATTCTTTCTAGTTGACTTATCATTGTCATGAAAACCAATTTTGAGTTTATTCTCCTCCTTATTCTCTTCCTTTATTCTCCTCTTTATAACCTAATAACCACCATCTTGGTCGACTGGTGAACGAATCTGCTTGAGAGCGGAAAGACCCAGGTTCGAATCTCTTTGCCGACATGGTTGACGCGGCTAGAAATACGGCATGGGACTTGGGTAAACAACCGAATAATTATCGAAGTAATTATCCGACCCAAGAATTGGCCAGAAGGTTCGTTCCTATAGCCTCATTCTATTCTATTCTATTCTAATAGACACTGACCGATTTGTCATGCCGCCACCACCATAAGAATCTCGGACACGTTCCAAGTACCAGTGCAATTCATTACTTACTTAACTCTCTGTCTACCTTCGTGTCCACAGCACACAAAATAATTCTGCTTGCTGTGAACACAAGAATTATTAGCGATACCAAGAGTTATCGTCATTAGATAAAGGGTTAAGTACCTTTCATTGCTCATTGTGCGACTGTCGCAAAGTTTTCATATTGATTGTGGTGAAAACACCACCGAATAATTCATTCAATATCCTACAAATTATGCAGGAGTTTTAATCAAGATACTCGAAGAACTCCGTCTCCTTAACTATAGACTAAATTTCCACAACTGCGTAGGGTTTCTTGTACAATCTGATTGCAATTTTAAAACTTTTATACACAAGTATGTATAAGCGAGATAAAAAATTTACGAGTCCCTGTAAGGTCATTCCATAATACCAGTGTATGGTTATGACAGTCGGAAAAAAATTAAAACAAATTGTCACTAATAACACGTTTCACGATAAAAAGTGATTTTAGCAGTAGATTCAGAGATGTTGCTGAATAAAGAACACAATGCCAAATACACGTTACATTTCGATATTTTGTAACCTTCTTAGTAGAAATAAAATAAAAAAACCTACGTTATTAGATGCAGAATATTGCCACGGCACGCCTTGTAAGATCTAGATCAAGATCAACCGCCAACAAGAAACACGCAGTCAAACATCATAACCCACCTGGTGATTACGGTGAGAAAAACTCCACAGTAACCCATGTAGAACCGGTCATCAAGCTTCTTGCGGGTGCCATCTTTATTTCTACAAGGTCGCGTCCACCAGAAGACGCGCCTGAAGGAGGTGCCCACGCTTCACTCAAGGTCCTGTGAGCTAGGACGCAACCAACACATCGCGCCCACCTGCCCAGACAAGACACATTAAGCGTTTTTCAGATATTCCGAGTCCATAGTAGGCTTAAGGTGCTCAAGAAATGTTGTAAGATTCATTTCACAGTAATCTGAAAAGTACATTTGTGATGCATAAAACAGTTTCATAACTATTACATTTCTTTTTGTGTGCACATCTGTATAACTTGCAAATATAGTAAAATTATTTTCAGCAAAGTTAATACATGGAATATACAACCCTAGGTTTCCAAATGCCTAATTATCAAGATCTTTAACATGTTTCCTGTGATAGGCCCCACCGGTGGGTCATTTAGGTTAGATTCTGTAATTTTTTCCAAGTCTTGTAGTGACTATGTGTACAAAGTAAAGATTTTCACCGGCTAGGCAATCGCAGGAAACGTGTCAAGTGGTAGAAAAATTGATTGACACGCCTTCCATCGATGGTAAGTTTTCACAGAGCCAAAAAATTACAAATACACAAAATCCAAAATAATAATAGCGTGTCAGATACCCTACCAAAAATAATGTGTGAACAATACAAATTCCACTCATAGAATAACCTAGCTGAGCATGTTCAATGAACAGTATTGTCACACATACTTAAATTCTCTGTTAAATAAAAATTTTAGGTAGAACGCTTCTTCAAATTCCCAAAAAATTTGTCATGTTTATTTTTGTATAATAGATTACACAAATCATAAGTTCTTCGAATAAATATTAACAAGAATTTGGAGTACCATGCGTCTTTTCAAATTTTGTACGAGTGTCGCTCAATGAAGCAGTAAGTTACCTAGGCCGCACCCTAAACTGTGTTGAACAAAGGGTGCGAGGTAATTGTAGGAGACAGATGGTACAGGGCCATTTTTTTGCCGTATCGAGTCTGCGCCTTGACTGGTAAATGTATAAAAAATATAACATATGCATATAAATCAAGAAAAACAGAACATAAAATGAATTGGTGAAATTTAATGATAGGATGCATGCAATTTCAATGATTTACCCTTAGCTATGAGGGCACAGGTGAAAGAAAATTGAGCGTTATTATACATCAGTTAAAGAATCCAACCCAACGCTCTGATGGAAGCATAACTTTGACGCAGAAAGGTAAAAAGTAGGATGCCATGGGTATAAAATGGTCATGTTTTAGATGGCGCTAGAGCAATTAAAACCATCTACCATAGGATGTATTTATAAAAAATGAAATCGTTTGAGTGAAAGCGATTTAGATTTCAACATAGCTCAATTAAAGACACCGTTTTTTTTGTAGGGTAAACCTAAGGTATAATCGTAGTGTATACTAAAGAATATAGTCAGAAATAAGGAAAATTAGCATAGTCATTAATATCTATATCAGGACGAAACTAACCAATATAATAAGTATAATGTACTGTATTCTAGTCAAACTACCTGCGATTTCACACAAGCGACAGCTCCGAAAATGAAAAGTCTTGATGTATGTAATTAAAATTGTTCACTAACTCTACATCATCTTCCAGTTTCAAAGAAATTGAAATTTTGATGGTTGAATAGCATTAAACGTTCCTTCGGGATGAATTCATTCGTTGCAATCCACAATAAAGTGATATGACAAAGATAATAGATGTTTCGTTCAAAGTTTGGAAGTTTTCGGCATATATTCACAATCTTTTATATGCTTTCCAAATGATGTCCCCCATCTTTCTTAAAATCCTTCACTAACTAACATTTTTCAAATACTGAGTAGTTTATTCCAAGGTAAGGCACCTCAGATTGGCAGCTTTTTGCTCAGAGTCAGATGAACAATAGCTTACTAAAACGTTTTTTCTCTAATTTTGCTTGATGTCCTTAGCGGTAGGAGAAAAGAATTTTACAACTCTGGCATTACTTTCAGGGAGATATAGACAAGAGAATACGTATTGAACTCTGCGAATGAGACAGCTTTGCGAAATCGAGGTCCAATTAAGCTTTTTTAGAAGCGAGGTGGATTGATCGCTTTCTTGCATTCTTCTTTGCCTAAATTCATAAATTTCTAAATTCTTTTTGAAGACATTTGGCTATATTTCCCCATTATAACATGCAGAAGTCAAAATTCTATAAAACTATGCATTTAATGTCTAATAATCTAGTCTTCACGTTAAGTATTCGCAACGGGCGATGAAAAAATATAGATTCAGTTTATTCCACTGCATGGTTTCTCCACAAGAGATGTGAAAGACACGTTATGAGCAAACCAGATGCGTAAATTTTCCACTTTCTCTACTGGTGTGGCCGTGTCATTTCCTAACAGTGAAGCTAATTTAAGTAGATTTCTTTTAGCCCGCTTGGAACCAAACATAATGCACTGAATTATGCTTGCGGGATGCTTGAAGAGATTTTAATCCCACCATGATTTTAAATTATGTAGAAGGCCTTCAGCTGTTGTAAATTCATCCGAGTACTTATCATTGCACTTTGGATATCATCTGTGCTCATGGACATTGTTGCACAAAAAGCGTTAGACAGAAATTATTTGTAGAAATTCAAACGAAAGGAAACAAAGGATTCATTCTTGAAAAATACCAAAATTGTTGCTTATAAAGGAAAGTAGTGTGCTTTCTAAGCGGCCTGCGTGAAAAGAGTTTGATAGATAGCTCTTAAACAACTGTGTCTAGTTCTTGGTTTGAAATTTTCTGCCAATCCAATTATTCCCGACTTTGTTGCAATCTTTGGAAAGATTAAACTGTAGCAAAAGAGCTGTATTCATTTTATCGATGTAACTGTACATTTTTCAGTGACAATAAGTAGGGTGTCTAAAGTGCTAGTATTCCTTCTGTAAGCATACTGATTTTGATGACCTTTGATTCGTCCAGATGCTTCAACAGTTTGTTTTCTTATTACTTTTCATAGTATTTTGGACAAAACAGGTAGATGACTGACCAACCTGTAATTTGATATTAAATTTTTGGCACCTTTTTATGCAACGGTTTAATTATGGAAAATTATCACTAACAACGGGAGAACTCGGCACTTCTGAATTGCTTTGAGAATATTTTTTATATTCTTGTTTTGCCTTCGTTAGAAGATTGATTTGTGTGTACATGCGATTGCTGTTTGCATTGGCCACCTCCTGCTGTAAATTTAATAGTATGTCAATCAATAACTGAACGTAGAACTCCATTTTGAACCTCTATTGAGTCACAAATATGCATAAAATAAATTCGCGTTCACAGTTTAGTTGCCATATGGCGTATGATTATTTTACTCATCCATGATACGTTCATATTATACACGAAAACGAACGTATAAACAAATACACAAGTACTTTTACAACTTTTTTCAAAATTCAATAACCGGCCAGGAATTGGGCCTAGTGTACATCGCCGTTGAGGGGTTGAGGAAAAAATAAAATCAAAGTCGTGTATCAGAGTGTATTTCGTTCACTACATTATAAATGTGTAAATCAGCCGCAGTTTAAGGAATGAATTTTAGTTTCGATCAAATACTCGCATTTTTCTGGCGTGATCAAAACTTTCAGTGTCGTTTTATAGTGTGATCCTTATTCATGACTAGTAGTGTAACAAATTTAAATGTTGCAAATTCAATTCACTATGCGATTTGTTCCTTCTTTTTACAACACAGTCAAGTGCACATGAATAAAGACGCACATGAATTGTCAACCAAAGCCTCATTCATGACTGCCATCGTTAGTTTTCCAAGTTCCTATTAGAGCTCAACTCCGTGCATAAACATAGAAGAAAGACGCAAACTCTTCGCACTCTTATTAAGATTAAAAAACGAGATTACTGTACATATTCGAATTCAAAGTTGCTCTATCCCTGCTGCAATAGAAGCAAATTCACTCGATACTTGAAACCTTGCAGTCCAACCTCATAAGAATGTAATTTTTCAAGCCTATATTCTTGCAAATGTTTGTGCACAGTTCGACCGCATAATTTTAGTTGAAGTTGTACTGGATAGCCTTTCCGTTCGAGAGAAGAATGGCCGAAGGTCCTGAAGCAACGACTGTCACGCCGGGCTCAAGCTGAAGAAGCTGACCATCAGGGGCGATGATACCAGAAGCTCCAATGATGGCCTCAGGAACGCTACGCCTCTTCCTGGAGGTAAACTGGATGTTCTTTCCATCTCTGGTGACGATACCTGATGGTCCAACGAGAGCGATGTTGTCGGCCTGTGCCTGGGAGAACTGGACGTTGTTACCATCATGACGCACTACTCCAGACGGTCCAACAACATCCTTCACGGAGTAGGTGCCTGCGATAGGAGCGGGTGCTGCGGCGGCGATGGCAGAACGGAAGCCAACCCAGCTGTCAGGAACAGACAAAGAAGCCTGGCCTGCTGTCAGCTGCAGGTTGTTTCCGTCTCTGGTCACGATGCCAGACGGTCCTACAACGGCGATGTTGTTGGCGAACTCATGAGTGAATTGGATGTTGTTTCCAGAAGGATCTACGATGCCGGAAGGTCCAACCTGGGCTGAGGCGCTTACAGCCAAAGCACAGATAGCTACCTGCACACACAAGAAATCACATCGCTTTATTTCATGTAGGCTGAATAAGGATAAAGATATAAAAGTTGTGCACTGTTTGAAAATCGATGTGTATCTGAATTAGATGTGAGGTAAAATAGCGTATATATCATTGAAGATTAAACTGAAATTTTAATCTTTTTATGTTTTTCAAATGTGACACACATGTAAATGCCACCCAATTCAATGACAGAACTCAAAATTAGTCACTGAACTCTTTCTGGCACGTACATCTTTCATTCACGTGAAAATTTAATTTTACAGATTCAAAGAAAACTTTGTAACTTGAAGCTCTGAATGTGAACTACATTCATACTCAACTCGAGTAGCTTCGTTTTGTTTTACATGAGGTTGTCATTACAAAATACTCTCGACAATTGCTGATACTAGTAAAGTAATTGCAACAGTGTTCAGCAATATCATGATTTCAACAATTTAAAGTCAAACTTATTCCAAACATTTTGAAATGCAGAGATAAAGTTTCTAAACTGTATACGAATTAACGAGTGCCTGCTAATGCAAATTCCTTTCTTAATGACGACATTTAAATTGAACTTGGCCAAAGTATACTATTTGTGCTCTGTAAACTTACAATTTGTTTTCCTCGTTATACATAGCCTATTTCAAAAGTAATCGCACTGAATTTGATGAAAGTTCTTAAAAAATGTAACGAGTGTCAGCTGATAAAATGAAGTAATTAACTGGAACTTAGATTTTATGTCTCCACTTAGACTTAGAGGATAGTGGATTTAGTACAAGTCTGCGTTTTTGCACGCACAGGTGGAGAACTATTCAGTTGTAATCGTAATTCACTAAAAGAAACACTCTACCCAAAAGCAATGGTACTGAATTGAAAAACAAATCATAAAAGGTCTTTCTGCATTTACTAGGATCTCAGTGTAAAATTATTTTCTTGTACTAAGAAGCATTTCAGTGCATCAATTTCCAAAAGACCTGCAAGTTGATAGAGCAGTTCTAGGTAATTTATATTGGACAGGGATCCCATATTCTTGCAAACAAGTATATCTCTAAGGAACCCTTAACAATAAAAAACAATGCAACACTTGATTTGTCAATAAAATACGAGCTCTAAATTGTATATCAAAAATACTTCGCATAAAACTATTCACGCATCAGCTAAAATAAACGGCTCATTTAAAGAAGTCTCTAAAATTAAATCGTGAACCACGAACAACTAGCCAGATATCATGAACTAAATCATGCTTCAATGCGACGTATGAAACTCACCAAAAATTTCATCTTGCCGAGTAGAAGAGATGCTCAAGAGAACTCCTGATGTATAGGCTTCACAAGAGCGAGTGGCGATGTGATGGACTCATCCGAAGCCCTTTATATATGAGGTGCCAAGGCAACAGCTCGTCTGTGATGGCAGAGCAAGGGTAAGGTCCCCTTGGTGGTTTCCTGAGACGTCGGGCGTACCTCAAGGCTGTAGGGTCCCGCCCTGTTGTGGTTGCTCCAGTTATGCGCGGACGCCATACTTAGCGCACGTCTAGCTCCAGGTGCTAGTTGTACCTGGTCTCATTATGCACGTGCTTCGCGTGGTTGAACACGTGCCATGCTCCAGAGTGTTAATCACCTGAAGCAGCTGACTAAGAACAATCATAGTCAGTTCACTCGATTGCGAAGGTGTGCAAGAATGAAGGAATGTTCCTACCGTACAAATGAGACAACTTTTTCTTTTAGCAGCCTGGGGAGGACCTGTTCAATCATTGATTTTAAAGAACTGTTCCCCTGAATGTCAAATCATCCTCCACCTTAAGTTTGAATGTCTGAGGTCTCTCTATGGTAGTTACATGACCACCTTAGACTGAACATAATAAACGGACAGCAATATCGCTGCATAGTTTTGTTAAGGAAGGCATCTGGGTGGAGAAAAACATTTGCACCTTTTGAATCGTCAAGAATTTTTCCATCAAATTACTCGAGGGACTATCGTCTTCATGGCACGTAGAAAAAAATTGTAAAAAATTATCCGTATTAAAGGAACATTCACTTGAAAAGAGCTGGCCAATAATGTTGTCGAGAGTTTTTTTTATGAAATAAGTTCAAGTTTTTATGAACTTAAATGCAATAGATTAAAATGAGTATCCTAAATTCCTTTACGAACAGAAGGGAATATTTACTCTTTTTAATAAAACTAAACATTTTAATACGGCCACAGGCGTTTAGTACTAGGATTAATATTCTTTAATACGAATTAATCAGCTTCTCGTTTCCAACGAGCTACACCTACCAGATCTTATTGCATAAATATTCATCAAGCCCAAACGTTCTATGTTGATGCTTTTCGTAGTAAACGAAATTTACATGTATGAAATCGTGAATATTTAAGCATTGTTTGATGAGATGCCCCAGTGCTTCATTTTCGTTCCAATAATTTATTAATGTTACAAACATACAGTCCATCCTCACAAAAAATCCCTCATGCACCTGAATTATCTATTTAAGGACAACCGTAAAATAATCGTGTTTATGCAGGATAAGAATTAATATTTATTCGACAAAATTTCTAGAAGCCTGCAGAACGCCACGCATTGGCGTTCAGATATATATGAATTATTCATATTTGATTTCCCTTACAAAAAATTAACACAGCTGTGTGCAACAGCTGCTGCTATTCATTATCTCCAGTGCATATAGCAACAGCACAAGTTTTCACAAAGAAAATGAAATGTGAATTAAAAGCATGCAAGCTTGGTCTAAACGACCCCAAACAACGCAATGAGATATTGATGTGGTTGTGAGGAGTGGAAACTCCTAATAACGAAAATAATGTGAAGCTTGCATTAAATTAGAACACACTTAATTCTAAAAAAAAGGTGTAGTGGTTCACATTTCTTCTAATGCAAGAAGCCTCGAGCATGCGATCGCTTTTATCTACCTAGATAATAGACAGTATATCTCCATCTCTCTCTCTCTGCGTATCCGTCCCATTACTTCCTGTCTATTACTGAAAAAAAATTATGAAATTAAAATAAGAACTGATATACCTGTATTTTAAGTAGTGTATTGTGAATATCGAAGGCTTCAGATTACTTTAAAATAAGCGAGTTTTCCGTAATTAGCTTTCTTCTCCTACATGACCATTTATCGGTAAATGAGATACAAAATAGAAGTTCTGTATATAGTCATGAAAACTATTAATTTACAACCCAATAATTCGTCATAAATCTTTAAAACATTCGTCTTTATAATAATTTCAGATTAGTCGAATCTAAACCGTGAAATTTCCACGGGAACTATCTAGTCAAATAATATATTGTCTCAAAACTCTACGGCGTTTCATAGATGTAGTTCAAAATTCTACACAAGTTTTTACTCCTGAAACAAACTTTGTACGTAACTAAAATACAAGTATTTATTTGCCCGTCTCAAATTGTACTAATCTTTTTCATCCTCATGAAATGGTTCTATCTCCATTTATAATTAATTTGAAAGCCTTCTCAAAGAGTTCCATTTGCGAAAGATTAATTGAGGTTACAAAATTTTGCACAAATTATAGCAACAAATTAAAGGTGTAATAATTTGCATAGAAGTAGAACTTAGTTATGGCAGTTAAGGTCCGCAGATTTTTGTTAAATTCTTTAAACAAGGAAAGTTCTGAGAAATACTTTTCGTGATCTCGCTATTTCATCTTGTAAATATTAGCCACGTAAACAGATGATCTGGGAACGGCTCGAAATATTCATTCATATTCGATGAGAATCAAGTACTGTTGCGTATCAAATGTAGTTTATTTATTTCGATACTTCTAGACATCGTTCAGAGATACCAGGCATTGTAGGTTTCAGTCTACGAGGAAAAACGATAAGGTACAATTCTAAAATTTAATCATTATTACCGTTATTTTAATGTGTATTAGCACTGTTATTAATATTAAATTACGTTTTAAACTATTTCCTACGAGACCATCAACATCCTCCAAAAAGGTAAAAACTTCGTTAAATTTTTAGTAGAGAACTGAAGTACATATATAAATTTTTTATTGTAGTTAGGCTTGCTTTTGAAAAACAGCATGTCCTCCCTTTAAAAACACGTTTTACTAGATTATAATAAAAACATTCTGAAGGTGATGTTTAGTTCCACAGACATTTATTGCAAAGAGCTCTAAGTTTAATTACAAATTACGCAGCCCAGAGCCATAAAAATACCGTTGGGCTCATATCCCGTAAAATGGTCGCCGTGAGCTCAGGAAGATCACGTCGTACGAAAAATTATTCTCGTTATTTGCTCTTATTTATCAAACAAGTTTGTGTTACAGACAGGTCGAAATTTTAGCCACCAAAAAGTTTCAGGGAACCAGAAATATTTCAATATTTTTGTCTTTATTCCGTTGCTGTTGATTTGAGAGAGAGATTTCTCTCCACCAGGATGCTTTCAGCCAAACAGCGGTAAGCTAAAGCAAGTTCTTTCTAACTTTGAACGTGCTGCACCTCTCACAAGTGAATTTCTTGCTCCAGAAGGGAGAAGTATGCACTTTACCTGATCTTGTCAATCCTAAGAGAAACGAGCTCAAAGATCTTGTCAAACTTAGCGAACACAATTGTTGGGCCCAACCCAACCAGACCTGTAATTGGCATGCTATATAATTTTTTATGTATGATTATACAAAGCTATATTATATGACCAATACTGTTACACTATAATTTCCTTATATTAGACATGAAATACCTCAAATATCCAATAGCAAACAGCGCTGCTGAGAGTGGGCTCGTTATTTTACATAGACTAGACCTGCAAGACAAACTCGTACCTGTACGAGCATGTACGACTTGATTTTAGAGTCTGTGAACGAGGACGCTTCAAGGCTCCTATCAAAATGCATACCTGAATGTTTGAGTGGCACCCATATCAAAATCAGAGCAAAATAGCGCAGTGGGTATCATATATTTCTGGTGAGGATTTTTTTTCTTTTTTTCAAAAAACAGGTCAAGAAATATTTACAACTCTTCCACTGCAAGATCAAAATAATCTTTGCATACACATATATGAAATATGTTTACGTTGAGAGACTCGTAAAAACTCAAATTAATTTTCCCCTCGAGGACTGTAGTGACTACCAGTTAGTTGTGTACGCTGTTAAAGCTCATGTCAACTCAATATTTACCCAATAAACTTCAGCACGTTCCCTTGGTCTGTGATAACACCAGTGTTCAGCGTGTAAAAAAATTTAAAATGACCTTTTCATTCAAACTCTAAAGCGATGTCATAAACTATCACAAATAAACTAAGTGGTGTGTTACTTGACTGGCATTTTCCATCGCCCCTCACCGCCCTGAAGAATGCAGTCATTTATAAAAAAGTTCGGCTTCACTTTCACTGCTCTTTTTAAACAAATGTTCTAAAATGTGCGCGTGAGATCCCTAGGATTTGTCTCTCCATTTTTGAGTTGTGCACCAGCAGTAGAAATACGCGGGGATTTTAAGATTTAAGAAGTTCAACGTCTCCGAAATGCACCACAAAATAAATTTATTCTGTCATGAAATGCCTCTGGATTCCGTCCCGAAGACCGGCGATTTCAGAGTTCAACTCTGGCATATAAAAAAAAAATAAATTACGGACTCACAGGAGATTTTATTGTTGCCCATCATGGGAACATCTTCAGTTCAGAAATATGGTTTTCATCTGCATAGAAAAAAGCAAATTTCATGCACCGTCTACAAAAAGTTTACGCCTCATATAAACAAACGTCTTCAGCACAAAGATGTGGCCTTGCATTTGTATGCAAATATCCAGAGCCGGACTAGTTGATTTTCCAGATTTAAATCATCCGTTCGTTCTCAATACGAAGAAAATTGTAAAACTTCGACAGAAAAATTAGACCACCATTAAATCTTGATAATCGTAAAATTTTAGAGAGATACCGCGATCACTAATTAGGACAGACTTCAATATACCATTCAACAATCGTTAGAGAATCTCTTACCTTTAAAATATTAGCCAAGGGCTGCCTCGCTTCAAGAGGTGCCTGTACTTGAGTTTGACTTTAATTCCATCTAAATTTAATACCTTGGGACTTTTGTGGGCTTGGTTTGATTTTATACAGTAGATGTGCATCCAGGAAAATGAAATATATGACAGTATAGGAATATAAAGAATGTGTGCTACGTGTAACCCTACATCAGGCGTTCAGAAAATCTTCTGCATGTTACAAACTATACAGGTCTTGACGATGTTAAGATAAATGTAAATTATGAACTTGTAACAAAAATCTAAAATCTATTTCATTTAGCATTTCTTTCTTCTTAACTTTTTATTTCTTCAGCGGTTTTATCTAGTATCGGTTCGAAATAACAGTTACCTATTTCATTACAGATTTTGTTTCATGTGTGCATCGTGAAAGCAAATGAAGGCATAAAATTTTTTGCAGCAGAAGTTTCAGTTCAGTATCGTGCCTTTTCCCCTTCGATCTACGTAAGATGGGCAGGGGAGCGTTCTTTTCAAGCTGGGAGTAAACCCAGATGATCTGTTTTTTTTTCAATTGCTCAATAAGGATTTGGGATACCTGTATTTAGATACAATCTTCCCTTTTCTCAAGTGGGCGATCAGGCACGATATATTTGTGCAATAGACCTAAATTCAAAATAATCCAACAATGGAGGTTTCCTGTCTCGCACTACAAGACTCTTGTTTCCCTATTGAATTTACCAACCCAACTCCGGTCTTCCAGTACCCCCTGAACCTAATAAACAACGCAGCAAGACCGTGGGTTGAAACTCTCGTTTTACAAACATTAGCGATAAGCAGAAAGCTTTCGAGATTGTTGCACTAAGTGTGCAGTATTTTCTCTCCAGTAAGCAGGGCTAGTCTCAAGCCCGGACAGAGATTTGACTAGGAAATATTGTCATCGATTTTCAGTTGAGATCCAGATGCAAGAACAGGGTCCTCGGAAAAAAAATCGATTTCCAGTTATCAGAATACAGGTACCAGTGACGTAGTTCTCAAAAGAAGTCTGATTTCCAGTGATTGAAACACAGGTGCCGGAGAAACGGTACTCACAAGAAGTTTGATTTCCAGTTGTTGTGACCCAGATTCCACAGACATGATCCTGATTTCTTATACATGATCTTGGTAGTAATATGATATGCAGTTATTGAAATAGAGGTGTTAGCCATAGGATGGCAACAAAGCTGCCACACTAGTGAACTTCAGAACAGGAGATGGTGACCGGTTGCAAAAATGTTATAGTTTCAAACGTTGCTATGGCACTACATGGGCGTGGTGACGAGACGGCCTTCAGCTGTCAGGTGAGCACTGATACAAGTCCTGAATAAATTCTCTTGTGATGCCCACGCCGTGTCGACCAAAGAAACGACTTTTGGAGCTATGCCGATGCGGAGAGTGAAAATTAATTTCCAAGGAGCTGTCAGTGTCCTAGACAGAAATGGATACGTAGCATACAAACGGTGGAGTATGAATTGGTGTTTTTTTCATTCACGCTTATTCATCATTCAAAAAAAATACAACTGTCTCTTCAGCATCTTACCGCAGTGACGTAAAACCTACATGTCTGAATGGCCGGGATTTCCCAAAAATGTTTGGCCTTTTGTCTACAAATAGAAACAACAGGTTCACATCTCAGCAACTGCTATTCTAATCCTTTGATCGTTATTTATTAAAATTAAGGCGCAGCTCGGAACAAAACTCTGTCTTCGTTGATGCGAGCTCAAGCTCTGCTCGAGGTCTGGCATAACGGATGGCCGTGCCAGCCAGTGACTTCAAAGTACAATAACTCCAAGTATCATTAATTGACTTTAAAATATGATATATTGGCTGAACAACACTTACATACAGATATTGATTATGATCAAGATAAATAGTTAAGAACGTTGGCAGAACTTCTTTTGGTGAGTAGTATTTCGGTCATTCATTTTCTCAGCAGTTATTCTCAAGTTAAGCATAATTTCTTTTACAATTTACTCAGTGAATTCAGACTGCTATTTTTCACACTACAAAGATTAATATAGCTTGAAATTTTCTTATTCATTCGGTAAAGGAAATTGTCATACATGCAGTCCGTCTTTGCATCGAAAACTTTGAAACCAAACTTTTTACGTATAATACAAGAAAGACAAAATTATTGTTGTCATTAAACGAAACTGAATTTTTTATGGGTTTAATGGGTATACTTAGTAGAATATTTATTAATAAATGTGATGGCAAAGATATTTATCATTGATTGACATTATCACCAGCTAGGTCGACTGGTGAGCGAATCTGCTTGCGAGCGGAAAGACCCGGGTTCGAATCCCGCGGCCGACATGGTTGACGCGGCTAGAAATACGGCATGGGACTTGGGTAAACAACCGAATAATTATCGAAGTAATTATCCGACCCAAGAATGGACCACAAGGTTCGTTCCTATAGCCTCATTCTATTCTATTCTAATTATTGTTCTCCGCATATCCTATATAAATTGAACATAGCGGAGAAGAAATACACGAAGACACTTCGCCATTGATGTATTGAGCTGAAGCTATGAGGAATGATCAATTTTCTTTCATTACCATTGGTGCAAGTTGACATACAGCACCTAACTGTCTGAGAACAGCCTCGTTTCAGTTTTATTACTTTTATACTCATGCTCTTTTACTTGCATGATAGTTGTATTTGTTTCATGCATTCTGCTAATTTTTAAATGTTTCAAGACCTTAATTTCCTTTGAGAAGTACATCAAAACTGCATGGACTTAACGCTTGTTCTTGACCCTTTAAGCTTAACAGCTGTTTCCTATTATACAAGTCTCTGCAAACCTTCCCAAACAATAAAACTCTCTTTCTTTCCCGTAGTCATTAAATTAATATATTTTCTATGACTCGTTTCCAAACCCGATTTCTGTTTTTTTTCATTTTTTGTTGTCCAAGTATTTTTATTTACCTTAAAAATTTAGAATTTTAGCTGCGTCTTCACGGATTCCTTCAAGAATCGCGCTGAGACTAAGAATTAAACAACACAAAGCCAGTTGAGTGGGACAGCGCAGAACTAAAACCGAACCTCAAAAACTTTATTATTTGGTATAGATTATTTTCATAAATACTTTATTTCCGTAAAAAAATGATAATGATCGTCCTCAATATTTCTTCGGCTTTAAATGATGCGTGTCTTGTTGAGAGACTCAATAGTCGGCAACTGCGCTTGTATGAGTGATGTGTAATAATCGAAGGCAATAGAGGAACATTAAAAAGAGTATATTTTTCTCTGCGGTGGAAAATAGAGAGGATCATCCTTGCTCGTCAATACGCAATGCCTCAGAGCATAAGAAGTACAAATATAACCAACTTTTTGTTAGAAGATTTATTGCTATCGACAGGCAAAGGGTTTCTACGTGCTTTTTGCTCAACTTCAATCCATCAAATAGTTTCTTAGAGATAAAGAATATATGACTTTGTTAGAGAAAAAATAAAATGCACGTCTGGAACAAACTGCAGTAGAATTCAGGCAAGTGAGATGCACATATCATGAGTGTATAAGATATATTTCATAAGTACGTCTTTTAAGCTGATGTCAATTTTTCTCTAAGAAGATGAAAATGCAAGTATCGATTCAACGAACCATAAAATTAATTAAATAAAATTTAGGTTTTATTATTCAGCATTTTCTACGAAGTCAGCCTCTTTATGAAATTTTGTTTCATTATAACTAAGCCAATTAATTGCCTTACTGATTAGTTGTATACTAAATATTTAGTGACAAGAACTGAAAGTTACACATCTAATAGTAGAAATTCAGTATCCTCATTCAAAGAGAGACCCAGCTTTGTAACTACACCGAAACAATCGACTTGACTACGAAAATTCAGCATTATCTCGAGGAAATCCAAAAGTATTAGTTTGGAAATAGATTCTTAAGACTCATCTGGATATTTTGAGACATTTTAGGTACTATATGCACTTCATATTCCTACATAAATGTCAACACTTGAAGTGTCCTATGTAAAACGAACAACAACGTTACTGCACGTGAGTTTCAGTGAATATGGAGACATTTTTCGAATGAAAATTGTGTCCAGTGCTCCAATGCAGACCAAAACTCGAGACTCAGCGGTCTGATTATTCGATTCATTTACATTAATTTTTTTCAAAATTCTACACCGCTATCGAGGCTTGAGCCTACGGATTTTTAAATCTATTCACATTCATTTCAGTCGTCAATAATAATTTCAGTAGTAATTGAAGTAACTTTAGGAGCATAAAATTTCATTTTACACATATGATTTTTTTGGACTTCATATTTTCAAGACAAAGTTAGCGTAAAATTTTTTTGCACCAGATCTAGTTTCATTTTTCATCAATAAAGACACGTTTTCCGCTCACCTATGAATTGTTCTGAATATTTTATTCTTTTTTAAATAACCTGAACGCCTTCGGTAACCACCAATAAATAATCCTGCTGCTCATTACGGTAATCATGGTTTCGAAGTTCTACATTTTGCAGTTTTATAAAATTTTAATCTATTGAAAAAATCAGAATGATCTATACCATTTTTCAAATTTTAAGTCCCTTTTCAAAACACAACCAGTTGTGAAAGTACAACTGTAAATGATCCTAGTTGTAAAATAGGAAGTTTAGGGGCACATCTTACAAAACGAACAACAAACTTTTTTACGAAGGATCTTCGGGCCACTAAAGATGAAGCGATAAGTTTTATCGTTTATTTACTCGACCAATTCAAAGTCGCTCATTTTTTTGATCAAGGTTGGTTCGCCTGGACGTAGCTCTAGCAGCAGAAATTATGGTAGGAATTATTGGGCGCAAATGCGGTGATGTACCCCAGCAAATTTTTATCTCAATGCCTTAGAGGCAATAAAAATTATTGTTTGCATTGAAGGACTCGAAAATTGAACTCTAATTTGAGCCCACTGGATCCCAACCTGCCCAATATGGAATCCGTGTGTTGCGGAGCACAAACTAGTGGGCAACCACGACTAGTTTGTCTAGTCGGATTATTGCATCTCGCACGATGAAAGGCTACGTATCTTGACAAAATAGGTAATGAGCTCAGAGGTCTCTAGAAAATCAATTTATCCTTTAGTAACTTTATTAACTCAAAAGTTAATTAAACTATAACTTAAGCTAAAAAGTTTGAAAAATCAAAAGTTCAAAGTTTAAAAGCGCCTATATTTTTAATTTTTTTCAGTAGTAGAAATTGAAGAGTAAAAGTATCTGAATTTTTATTTCAGTAATACGAAACTATTTTTGAGTATAAAAGTGCAATTCTCAACCAATATCGCACTTTGCATAAGATGAGACCTAGTAGATTTAGATTTGTCAAGCATACATCAAAAACGTGGCTGCACATCACACTTTTGATGGAGGCCTGTGTTGAATTGGTTGCTCAAGTTTTTTCATGTTGTTTATTTCTTTTGCACACAATTTTTGATATTCATAGTCTCTTTGACTAGAAACAAAATTGAAGCAAGTCATTAAATTTACGTTGTGTCAAAAAAAAAATCCCCAAACCTTTTTCAAAAAAACATGTTCAAAGGATTTCCTTGTAAAATTCACCTATGCTTTAAAAGTATAATAGCTTCAAAAAGTCATTTTTCAGAGGACGAAGGTATATTTTGCTATGGATTCCAAAGAAATTATAAAATTCAGTTTCCTCATGACATTCAACTAGACTACTTGAAGTGAATGGAAGCTATCAAGAACAGAAAATGTTAATTATTAGATGAATACATTCTGTAATCGATAAATACATGTACAAATTTATGAGTTAACTGCACCTGCTCTCATTGCTTGTTGAAAATCAGCGAATATATCATGCATACCTACACCACACACATCCCATGCACATGCACGCGCATCTTAATAATTATGGACTAGGCCTAGAACAATAAGATTTAATCAGTGAGCGCGGCTCGCCCAATGCTTAATATTCAGCGGCCGGGCCAAACCATTAAGAATACAAGATCGAGAGTCACAGATTAGCTGCAGTGAAGAGACAGTTTTTGTCAACATGACCATGAGTGTCCACTGGGTTGAGTTCAGACAGTACAACACATTACGTACAGTAGATACTACGATAGACCTCATATCGTCGAGGTTACTCTCTCCAACGTGTTTTTTTATCCGCTAGTTAAAAAGTAGAACCTGTACAGCAGTGTCTAGTGGACACAGAGAAGCTACATGCAAGCTTTACATGTACAGCAGTTCCTGAACTCTGGCCTAGGGTCAATTCATGGGTGGTTCAGCGAAATCATTTATATTTTGATGTACGTAATTTTGATTGATCGTGAAAGTTTGATTGCGAAAATGGCGGTGAATCTTGTGAAAAAACAGCACTTGAAAATTTGCAAGTCATAGTACAACTCTTCTCCGTAAGTGCTAGGCTCTGGAGGTGCCTTAGTTTTTTTGCTTTCTGCAAAGCTTTAGCACGTTGCCTAAGATTGCCTGACTGGTGTAAATCTTCACTTTGTACGCATAGTCACTAGAAGGATCTGAAAAAATTACAGAACCTAACCTAAGTGGTACGTATGTGTACCACTTAGGTTAGGTTCTGTAATTTTTTCAGATCCTTCTAGTGACTATGCGTACAAAGAAGATTTACACCAATCAGGCAATCGGAGTCAACGTGTTGAACTGAATAGATTTTCATGAACTCAATTACTTCTTGAAATATCTACACATCCAAAAATAAACGTTCATTTTACTTCATACAATGTTGAGTTAGCTATTTGACTGAATGCACAGCGGCTCACTAGTCACTAAATCGTTATAAAAAATTTATTAGCTAAATGCATTAAAAAATTGCATTAATCTAATACATGCATTGTTTTGGGACAGGCCTGACTTTCTCAGGAGAGAAACTAAAAAATATCAATACAGTATAAGAAAAAATTATTTTCCTATTTCTGTATGCTTGCATGAAAAATGCTATTTATCAACAGTGTTATGGTAATAAATAAATTAATTTCATAATTTTATCAACGAACTAAGTGTAACATGAATGAACATAAATAATTTTTTTCTAACTGTGGGGCATTTAGCTTTAGAATGGAATTATAAAGCATACCTGAAATTAATCTTTGAAAATTGGTCAACAAATTAATTAAATTTGCATATTCATCATTACCATACAATAAACTCGTAACAATATCATGAAAACTTGTTGATTTCGTAGATTTTAGGAATAATTCAAGATAATTATATTGATTTTTTCAACAATTGCAAGTCGAAAAAAATTACTTAAAAATGAAAGTGATACCGATTATACTTGAAGCGAAATAGGCTAACATGAAGTAAAATAGGTTAATCTGAAGCAAACTAGGTTAACATGGAGTTAAATAGGTTAACATAGAGTTAAATAGGTTAACATAGAGTTAAATAGGTTAACATGGAGTTAAATAGGTTAACATGGAGTTAAATAGGTTAACATGGAGTTAAATAGGTTAACATGGAGTTAAATAGGTTAACATGGAGTTAAATAGGTTAACATGGAGTTAAATAGGTTAACATGGAGTTAAATAGGCTAACATAGAGTTAAATAAGTTAACATGCAGGAAAATAGGTCAAGAGGGCAGTAATTATGGTCTCCCTATCGTCTCCAGGAGGTAAAAACTAGCCTGGAACCCGTCGGTCAACTGACGTCTCTTATCTGAAGGACGCTTGCGAGAGCATAGACATCTCTTTCGTTTTATTTTTGTCGAAGAAACAGAAGTTGTGTAGAATCTACTTAACACGTTGCCTTCGATTGCCTGATTGGTGTAAAACTTCACTTTGTACGCATAGTCACTAGAAGGATCTGAAAAAATTACAGAACCTAACCTCAGTGGTACACATACATACGTACCACTTCGGAGTCAACGTGTTAACCAGCTACCTTAACTGACCCGGAATCCCATTGTTAACGTATGATACATTGTTCTTAATTTACAGGTACAGTTAACGTTCAAGCCAGGAAGTATTAAACCTACCTGTCAAGTGCGGATAGTTTCTACTCAAATCTGTCAACAAGTTTACAAATTGAAAAAATAAAAAAAACTGCGCGTCAACTGGAGATGTCTTCAACTGGAGTTTGTAACTTAAGTCCTTGAGAGGAGTAAACACCATCTTACCCCCACGTACATACTAAATTGGCCTCTTATTTGCTATCCACGTTTTCTTACTCAGCGTTAATGCAACATCTCAAGCTTGCAAGATATAGGAATATTAAACCATCTGAGTGAGCACATTCCACTTGCCAAATCGAGAGAAATCTGTTCACCTTTTTCAAAGTCGAATTTATCTCACGAGTAGTTGGACATTATTTGTTGGATGAAATATGCATAAAATTCCAGCGTTCGTAAATCAAATGGAGGACGCTCAACAAAGAGATACCTTTACTTCAGTGTAGAAGTAAGAAGCCACATGCAGCGTTCAATCATATGATCAAAGCGACTAGTCTGTGATATCAACAAATTTATATGATAGCAAAGCCTAAGTTATGACTGGATAGACTGTACTCCTTTGAGATAGTTAAATATTACTGCGCAAAAAGGAAGGACTATCATGCAATAAATACAGACTATCAACAGTTAGTGGTATTTTGCAGATGCCGTAAAAGAGATACATATATCTTTTGTGGTTGAAAGCATTTAAATAGTTGAGGTACATGTTTGTGAGAACCATGGCTCGAATATTTGTTTTATTCAAGTATCCCAAGCATATTTTTGGTAGTAAAATTTCTATGAAAGCCTCGATGATATAAAGTTATTACGACAAAGATTACATATTTCAGATATTTCGCTGCCAAGGCAAAATTTGAAGCGGTCCAGGTATGAAACCCGTTCTAGTCGTTTTGTTTTGAACCACTGGACACAAAATAATAGGATTTCTATACAAGAGAAAATTTGAATAGTTTTTATTTTACAGCTTCCCGGAGTGTTTCTAAATCTGTGTAAACAAGTAGAACCTTTGTTTTATTATTTTTATTTACCATTCAAGTATCTTCCAAAACATCGTTCTCAAACGTTGCATATCGAAAACTTTCAACCAAAATTAGTCTTTGGCTGGTAAACTATTCAAAAAATTATGGCATAAGAGAAAAAATTAGACATAGTCAATGTAATGAGGAACATTTGAGATTAAATCTTGAACGAAACGCCAGACACGCAAACAAGTGTCAGTTCTAGGAGTCGAAAAATAAAATTTTGTGAATAATGGATGTCCATTGTACGAATGCATCATCTCTCCTTGCGCATAACAAATTTGAGGTCCTTGTCTGCTAGCAAGCTAAACACCTGAAGCTTGAAGCTGAAAGCTACTCTTACTCTTTCATCCACTAACAACCAAGCCCTCGTAGCAATAACACCTTGCGGGTTGCCCTGTGTTTGTATTCGTAGTGCAGTTACCGTGTGTAGCAGAGGTATCACACCTACGGAGCATCTCAATGTTACTCTGGACATTTCCCTCACCCTTTCCTACACTAGAGCTCGAGCTTGTTCTGCATATTTAAATGAGCATTTTAAACGAAATGTTGAAATTATCAATTGGTACAACGAAAAAAGTCAAATAAATCGATAAATGAAGCCGTAATTATTGAAAATGAAAATATGAGAATAAAAAAGCATAACTGTAAACGAGTATACGTATATGCAGTTTGTATACATATACTTGTACATAATTTTTTTAGTCTATTACTACATTTTCTACTCAAGTTGTAAATTAGGTCCTTCTTAAGCGAGTATAAACCATCTTTGCCTTAGTTTCTGTTCACTTTCTCCAACTCAGCTCGAAATTAATACCTCAAGTTTCAGAATATAGGAATCTTAAATCATCTTAGTAACCACATTTTACTCGTCAAGTCGACAAAAGCCTGTTCAGTATTTTCAAACTCGCGTTTAGGATTCTAAATTACGTACTGGACACCTGGCCCCAAAACTATCCACCACAGCTGGTAGACTCGACCCTTCGCTTAATTAATTCTACTTCCCTCTTCTGGCATCGAGTTCATTGCTACGATGTAACGGAGGAGCTATTCCTATTGATCGAAAATGTAGCGAGAATAAATTGAGACTAGAATTAAATGCACTGTAACAAACATAAATGATGTCCAATTATTTCAGTTCGAGACCAGAATTTTTTTAAATGTAATGTAGAACTGCAACTAGAATCAACTTAATCTCTTGAGCGTTGAAGATACTAACCGACAGTTTCAAGTCAAAGAAATGTAAGGAAGAAATAAAGAACACGTGATAACAGTTGTGAAGACTTATGAATATTAAATGACTTAAGAAAATCATTTATAGAAACTGCTGAATATTTTTTATTCTAACAATGCACAACTAAATACGTACGTAGTGGACATAATTTCAACAACAGAGCACACCATGAACGTTCAGCTCATGAATAAAAAATTATCTTGAGTCCTGCGAATTGCTAATTGCGAACGAGCAATGCTGACGCCTAAAGTTCTTTCGCTAAGTTCAGCATCACGTGCCAGAATGAGCTAGTAAAAACTATGCTATTTTTGTCAAGTTTACTCGGAACAACAGCATTAATCATACCAGAATATTGGCTTTTTCGTATGGCCCTATTATATGTTATTTTTTAACAGTTTCAATAAAAAGTGTTTTTAAGAAAGATGGTAAAGCTTTGCAAGCCTTAGTAGTACGAGAGAAGGAACTGAGACAAGACCAAGATGGAATCAAAGATAAAACCAGGTAGCGTAACTGAACGAAAAACTGAACCAAAACTACAGGAAGATATTTTTTATGTAACATTTATGTCACTTCAGTATCTTGGAAGCCATGTCACAGATTAAACGAATTCTTATCACAACGCCTATCCCCCCAAGATTTTATGGATCACATAGATACAGAGGCTAGTTTCTTTAGAAATCTGCTAGATTTATTAGAAGTTAATGGCTCAAGCCCGTCCGTTGAAGTCTAATTTACTGGTCAACCGATACATTTTGTTCTGGTGAGGCTACTTAGCAGAATCTTGACTCGATCTTCTGACAAAAAGCTCAGATTTAGTATGAAGATAATAAAATAAGGGCAAGCTTAAACAGCCAATTGCGCTCGCTCTTTACGACGATATGAATGTAAGTATGACTTAGGTTGTTCTTCACCTAGGCTTTGAACAACTTATGGCATTCGCGAAGTTCGTCGAATACTGACCACTACATACACAACACTACACACGCCGAGTACACACGCACGTTTAGCCAACAGCTAATCCGAAGATCAGATGATTTTAAGAGACATTTTTGACAAGTGGTATTTGACGCAGGCTCTAGACTTTTCAGCTCAAAAACCGTTTGTTAAATTACTGTCAGTTACGCCTGATGTGGTATGTCTTGGTACTTTCAAAACTTACGGTAGCCATTGTATCTAAAATACCAGATTATTTAAATGCAAAGTCGTGGTTGTTCACCGTCTCTTCTCCCTCATGAATTTATAGCACTGCCTGCATCTCACCAATAATCTTCGTTAAGGTCTAGCTGACATAAAATATTTATCACACTTTTAATTTAGCATTTTAACGACAAAAAAAGTAACCTTGTTGACTTCTAAAATAACGAATGCCGCTGATTTTTTTATAATATAACATTAGGATTATGAAGCACCACATTGCATGTTTTTTTTCGCTATCTCCGTTCAAAATAGGATAACAGTATTTGGTTCCATTATCCTACATTGGTTTTCCTTATCGGAATTTTTAATTAAACAAGTTACCTCATGTCAACCATTGTTCTGCATCTGTCCTTAACACGTTTGTTGCGATGCGACCCACCGGTGGGTCACTTAGGTTAGGTTCTGTAATTTTTTCAGATCCTTTTAGTGACTATGCGTACAAAGTGAAGTTTTACACCAATCAGGCAATCGCAACAAACGTGTTAAGTTCAGGGCTGCTTTAACAGACGCCAGAATTAGGATGCTATGTAATATATGCATGATGCATGTTTTCCATTAATTTGCTACTTTTCCCTGTAAACGGTAGCCTAACTTGTAATTTGTATGGAATTCATACAATTTCCCCATGTTCTTGTAGTTTATGCCTTTTGAACGCTTCTTACAGCTCTCTAGCAGCGTAGTCAATTAATATACATTTATTACACACACACACACATCCTCTGTAAATAAATTTCCTAACATTTACATTTCAGGAAGTGAATATTGTATGTAGATCTTATGTTGAAACTGATAGAGTGACATCTTTAACCTTCCTCTTCTTTAACACGTTTGTTGCGATGCGACCCACCGGTGGGTGGGTCACTTAGGTTAGGTTCTGTAATTTTTTCAGATCCTTCTAGTGACTATGCGTACAAAGTGAAGTTTTACACCAATCAGGCAATCGCAACAAACGTGTTAATTATGTAGGTCAGCTATAAAATTTCCCATAGCAAACAATGCATTTCCAAAATATTCATTTAACATTTAAGTCACTTTTGGACATATTTGAACGTAACTAAAGCAACTAAAGGAAATACAAATGATCCTCATTTTGATTGAGGATTATATCTTCATATTTTATTATATCCTTTGTATATTTACTCTTTATAATGACAAGCTGGTATCAAGTAATTGTAAAAGGCATCATAAAAACTTCGTGTAATTTTTTTTTAGCATCCAATGGGTAGGATTATAGTACTGTGGTGCCAGTCACAAAAAACAGCCAAAACTTAAGTCAAAATGGCATTGAGGGATAAACGATTGCGCTGGGTTTGTTGCTTCCAGTGGGACTTTCAACATCGTAACTTATATAAGCAAAACGAAGACTTTTGAAGGTAAAAAGGAAACGTGTTTTCTGTCCAAGGTTTTCGACTTGCCCCTCTACTTGGAATCATAATACTGACTCTGAGCTGATGCACTTTTCGATATATGCCCATGTCCAAAATGGGAGTATAGTCAAGGATGTTAGAATTACTTGGAAATGTGTTCGCACTCCAAGGTATCAACTCCAGTTGAATGCAACTATTTTTGAGCAATTTGGCATGTATGGATTCGCCTACTTATTTATGGGCTACGTAAGATCAAAATAAAGAACGTTGCTATCAAGTATAATTGTTTTCCAAAACATAAACGAGGGCGAGTTACCAGTGCTACTTGTTAAGAGCATTAAAAGTTTTAGGGGGCTCAAGGCTTGCCTTGGGCTCCATTGTATGCATTTTCATATTAAGAATTTTACTGCACAAGTATATTTCTAACAAACAGAGTTTAAATAATCAGTAAAAGCGATTCTTTCCTTTTTCAAATAACTTATTTTTACTTTTTATCCAGTAAACGATAAAACAATGTTATTAATAAGTTAATTTGTAAACGTAATAAAGCCTGATAACTTTCATATTACCTCTACAACATTTCCTATGACATTTTATACAGTAGTATTTTCACATAACAAACCCGTTGTTTTCATTAACAGCAGTCATTTTCTGATTCATGGCTAGAACAATCGTTGGCATTGATAAAAAACTGAACAAATTTTTGGTCGTTTTCTAAAAGTAAGAGATTTAACTCTTAACTCCCTTAACTAGATTTAAAGTCATTTTTTAATCCTTTCTACCTTCGCTCAAATACGCATTGATCGGTTAACACGTTAAGTGCGAAGTGACTCGCCGGTGGGTTACTCAAGTTAGGTTCTGTAATTTTTTCAAAGCTTTCTAGTGACTGTGTGCACAAAGTAAAGATTTGCACCAGCTAGGCAACCGCGCTTAACGCGGTAATCCAATGCACGTTTACGACCAGAAGGTTAGGTTCAACCCTTTTATATATTTTAGACCACAATTTTGACAGGTGCTCCAACGATTGTTCGAAATTCCTTACGCCTACAAGTAGCTAGGTTTTTTCCAGTCTAATGGACCAGTCTTATATGTAGCTACTTGTAAAGAAAGTCCATTAATTTCAACTGCTACTAAGAGTTTTTTTAACACTTCGTGTCACTCATTTTGACTAATACGTTTAGGTGCACAATAACATAGAAAAAATTACATTACTTTATACACACAATTTAAAAACATTTATCAACAATTTTAATTATCTTATTAAACAATAAATTGTTCCTAATTGAACCTTACATTATATGCAACATACAATTAAAAATCAACACCAACAATTTCACTTTCAAAATTAAACAATAAGTTGTTCTTAACTGAAATTTACATTACATAATACACACAAATGAGAAACACTTACCTCATTAAGCAATCAATTGTTGTACACCAAGTCCAAGAAAACTTATTCTGTTTTCCATATTATTTAGATCAAACTTTTTCTATTTCATGGACTGAAGATAGCGCCCTAGTTCATATAAGTGGCTCTATTGCGTCAAACTTTATCTTTTCCAACTGACTCTTGGTAATCGTTGTACGCTAAGGAAAATAAATTATCTAAAAGTACACATTATTCACCATCAGACAGTTAAACTCCACTCGAGCACTTTATTATCCTTCCTCACTATTTTATTAATGATCAAATTAAAAAGTTTTTTTCACTGCCACGCAGTCACTGAACATTCTGCGCCAACAGCTCCTCTTCATCTGCTCATGTTGCTCTAATTATTGGCGTCAATGTTTTATGGAGGCCGGATAGGTGCAATGTTCCGAAACAAACACTACTCATTGAAATTTGTTTTCACCGTCACACTGAGTTGTGATCTTTAGTGTCTGTCATTTTGAACGCAGATCAGTCCGCTTTGTTATTTTAAGAGCGAATCTGTTCAGTTTGTCATTTTGAAAGCATATCAGTATTCTCCGTTTTTTGAAAGAATGTCTGCCCACTCTCTCAGATCAAAAGAATGTCTGCCACGTCATCAGTTTGTAAGCCTTTGTTCCGTCCGTTTTGCAAGAAGTTCACCGGCGCACAAGTTCTCCCTGCACAGCAGTGGACTGTAATTATGCAGATCCACTCTTGACGGAAGAGGTCTGTGTACTTGCGGACAGTAGAATTATATTCATGAAAAACGAGCTTAAAATCTTATTAAAGGAGTTGTCTATGTACAAGCAGTGAGCTTGAATCAGAATATACACGTGTAGGCAGTAAAGAGAAGCATGAGGGTGTATCTTATTGCCAAGAATGTCATATACACCAGTATACATCGTTAACATGTACCACTTTTTTAAAAGATAAAACTAAAGACACTCGTTTAGATGGAAATTAGCATCAATACTAATATTGCATTATTACAGCAAACACAGTTATACATGGCATGACGATAGAAATTAAGGCCTTAAGTTCAATGTTGATAAGACCTTCATTTATACTTAGACGACAGTTCCTGTACCCTAAAAATAAAAATGTTTTACTTCAAACAGGTTTTAGTTTGCTTTTATTACACAAGATGCTCTGAAGAAAAATCTTTATATATAATTTACTTTTAGACTTTCACTCATTGATCGGCCAGTACTTTTTTCTGATTTTTTTTTACTTTGTCATAATCAATAATTGACTTTAAACTTGTTTCATTTTTTTTTTAATCCTGGGTTTTCTACTCTGCATTTCTGCTTTATAGTTCATTCACAATAACTTCTCTCACATAATGTTCTACATAAATAAGACGTCTAGCTCAAGGAGCAGTTCACAAGGTAATTGGAAATGCGTACATACCCTGCGTCTAAAGTAAGCGTGAACGCGTCAACAGATTCGAAACTGATTGCCTCAACGTCAAACCCAGGTAATTACCACGTAATTACCCTAATATTGAGCCATGCTATTACCCTTCAGACCCCCACAAAAGAAATGAACACAGAAAAAGCATCAACAAAGCCCAGTACTTGACAACTATCTTGACAGCGATCTCAGCAGGCGCCGTGGTCGCCTGATAAGAGAATGGGACTGTGGATGAACCGGTATGAGCTCAAGGAGGCGCTTTCTGCAGTCGCCGCAGTTACTGGGCAATGTTAACACTCTTGCAATGAGGCTTCGCTGATATTCAAGAACGAGCAAGTTGGCTGCTAAATACAGCTTTATCTAATGGAAGCTCCTCTAGAACTCGTAAAAGTTTGGACTTGAAACACTGTACATATGAAGGAAAACGGCCAAAGTAAGAGGAGTGAAGTGGCTGTAAAAGCTCTTTACTCCGATAGAAATTTCTCTTAAATTTGTCCAAGTTCAAACGAAAGACTGTAAGGGAACTCTCTTACAGTTGAAGTAAGCTAAAGATTATAGTTATATTATGTGTACGTACAATATAGAATAGAATGAGGCTATAGGAGCGAACCTTTTGGCCCATTATTGGGTCGGATAATTACTTCGATAATTATTCGATTGTTTACCCAAGTCCCATGCCGTATTTCTAGCCGCGTCAACCATGTCGGCAGCGGGATTCGAACCCGGGTCTTCCCGCTCGCAAGCAGATTCGCTCACCAGTCGACCAAGCTGGTGATATTGAAGTAATTAAATGTAAAACACATTTTCTTAAGAAGAAAATTTAAAAATAACTCTAGAGGACTAACAGAGCATGACAAATTTAAATGAAAACTATCGATGCTGTAAAAACTTGAAGTATTTAATTCACTTTTGGGAATAACGTGAAAATTTAGCGTATGAGCTTCCACAAATTTGTGACAGGGATTGTCATTTATAAGGTTATCAAAGCAAGCAAGTTTACTGAACAAAGTAAAAGAATGTTGATGCAATCAATGCCGCTTGCTCAAAAAAATAAAATTTTCTGTCGAAAAAATACAACATGAAAATACTATGTACTAATACAAGTACATTTTCTAGTCATTTTCTTCAGTATGTATTACGCGTATTATTAGGCACTAATTTCATTCAATATTCACTCATTGCAAAACGAGAAGTACCCTCGCTAGAGAATTCCATTGGAGCATTCTGATGAATTTCCAATAAATACTGCAGTATTTTAACGCACCACTTATTTCACTTTTAGGATCAGATTCTAATAACTAACTGAAATCTTCAACCTACAGTTACAGCCAACTCACCTTCCGGGACAAATATACAACGATATTATGCATGGGAAAAACGCAATCCTATGCGCGTTTCACGTACCATTAATAGTAGATTCTTGTTCGCTGGTAATAATGAAATCCATGAGCTTATTTTGTCGACCCCTGACGTGTCGCTGTTACTTCCCGGGCGGACTGCAGCTCCATCTCCACGAGACTCCATCTCAGGATCCCAGACTCCATCTCAGGATCCTAGACTCCATCTCAGGATCCCAGACTCCATCTCAGGATCCCAGACTCCATCGCAGGATCCCAGACTCCATCTCAGGATCCCAGACTCCATCTCAGGATCCCAGACTCCTCTCTTCCTTGTGGAGGAGGCCGAGTTCACGCAGCTGGCTCCGATCTCCATCATGGCTCCTTGTTATTCTTTTTATTATTATGTCTCATATTTTTGTTAGTATTATTATTATTTATTAATAATATTTTGATTTTATTTCTATCATGATTATGATTATCATTAGTATTATCACCATTTTCATCAGTATTAGTATTATTAGTGACAGTATTGGTAGGATTATCACCATAGTTACGACCATGATGGGGAGAAGTGTTTTGAAAGCAGAGTAACTTTGCATGAGTAAATGCAACTTCTTTGGAACTTGTGAACGCGTTGTGCATAACGCGTTAAGGCCCTCAGTAAATAGCAAGCTTTTAAAGAACTAATCGGTGCAAATAAATAATGAATAAACCGACTCTGCAAGCTCAACTGAACAAGAAACTGAGAAGTATTTGACTTATCTCTATTATTTGGGTCTGTCAACACCAGATGGCGTCAAGGGTGCATGAAAAAATCCTCTAAAAAACTATTTATTTTCACTGACAAACAAGTTCAAGATAAATTCCATTGTTGAGATCGGATACCGTTTGAAGTGAAACCTATGAACGCAACAGGCACGTAGCGCCAACTAAAAAACGCTTGCAGTTAATTAGAAAAAGACAAACAGTCGCGTGAACACCTGCGAACAATGCTGACGAGAATCAGGCACACCCTAACGCGTGACTGACGATCATCAGGTGAAAAATGTTCGAGAATTTGTTTGAATATGTGTGTACAAGCATAATATCCTCAGGTAGTATTTAATCTGTATTTTGGAAACGTACCCAGAGTAAAAGTATGTGCTTAGATATGTAACATTACTTTGACTTGAAGAATTCCCCTTCAAAAATTTAGCTCTTAACAAGCAAGAGAAGCGTACCGTTGTTGACTTCTCCAGGCGCTGGAGATAAAGGGGGGCAGGAAAATATTCTGGGAACTTTAAAGGGCGTTGCTCAGTCCTGGTCTGTGGGTGGCAGTCCAGATTACGTTGGGGTGGTTAATGTATCGTTGAATTTAACCGTTGTATTAATGAATAATGTTAAGAAACATTTATAATATTATTCAACATGCAAAGATTAACATTATTCATTACATTAATAAATATTTAGCAATAATAAGTGAGTCTTGCTGCTAGGGTCGCTTACGTAGCAATAGTAGTTCAAATTAGTAAGATAATAATAATGGGAATAATAATAATAATTATGTAAATAATAGTAATAACTCGAATAGTGAGACCAAAAATTGTATACCCAAGCGTTTTCACGAAAAGACCAGCCATTGTATAGCATAATTATAAAATAAGAAATTGTCTTTGAACATATTGTACGTTTCATAATTTGATTTACTTACTTTAATTATGACCTGAACATACACGTATTAGCACATACATATCGGTGGTGTAGATCTGCTACTGCACAGTAAGTAAATTCTGACCTCTCATTTTCCTGCACTAGTCTGAACATGAAAAATTTCCGATAAATCATTGCCCATGCTATGGCTAAAGCAGCTCCATTTTATGAAGTTCCCTAATTATCTGTTGTACTTTGGGGTAGTATGAATAATAGAGGAAATAATACGAATAACAATTGTAGAAATAACAGAAATAATAATATCTACCATAGTGGTTATGAATTTAATTTAGTTGACTAAAATTACATCCCACAAGCTCCTAATTGTCATGGAATTTATTAAATAAATATCTTTTAACCACCCCGTGTGTCATGGTTTTAATTCTAGTGAAAAAATTTTGCGCTGAGCTAATCAGCCATCGATGTTAATTATCACAATGTTTTAGCATATCATAAGCATTTCTTAATATAAACTTATTATTTTATTCTACCGAAAAATTGCATAATGAAAAAGTATTCATTTATTATGAGAGAACAAACGTTCAGTCATTCGATAGTATCACTTATTAGAAGAACTCCAGGCATGAGATGAAAATAACATATTTGTAATCAACGACTACATTTACAGTCTCCAGGAATCACTAGAAAGTTTAATAAACTTTTCAACATATGTTAAGAGGAAGGCCTTTGAATTACTTAGTCATAACAAATACTGGACATCCAGGTTGCAATTCAATGTAAAAATAGATTCATCTACAGGGTGTGGCAAAATGATCTGACTCATTTGTAGGTTTAATAAAAAGCAAAATGTGGTAAGAAACAAAAAATGCGCTTCTCTTTTTAAGATTAACCTATAGTGTCATTTTATTTCATTTTTTTGATTTTAGTTTCGTATTTTCATTTTTAAAACACACATTTTTCATTCTTCAGTCTAGTTTGCGTCTATTAAATTTACAAACGTGTTATATCATTTTGTCGTATCCTGTATGACATACTTCATCAAGGCCGGTTTTTAGAAGTAACACCATTTTCATTATCTTTTTCAGACGCGGTTGAGCTTCAATGACGCCGTTCTTTAACGGTACCTTCGAAGGACGGTGGGACAGACAGGAAGGTGTTCCTTGACAGGACGTATCGCATGATTGGCGACCTCCTCTTACCTAGATATCGTCCTGCATCCAAGATACTCGCTAAAAGCGTGCTTTTTGCACTGCATGCAAAACACCCATGAGTATCGGACAAACTTCCTTGAAGGTTGAAAAAAGCAATGATTGCTCCGATGCGTCGACTTGATCCGTGGCGCAATATTGTGAGCAGAGAGGTCGCGTAAGTATGATACATGCTGCACCTAGTGCATCCTAAAAGCAAGTACTCAGTTTTTCACTGGCTGTTGCTCAACTGTGTGTAATTTAGATTTTCTTGGGTGCAAATCATGTACCACAATGCCACACGTACAACTGACTTTTGAAAAAAAACAGAATGAAATGTAACTCGTTAGACTTATACCTGTACAAAAGTTTTAATAAACAATAAACACAAAACAATGCCATGGTAATTAAAAAGTGACTATATTCTCGGAAGTATCTTAAATATATCGATTTTTGCACATTGAATAATGCACTACATAAATCATATGTATCAATAGTTAATTGGATTAGTTTAAAACCGTTCTTAACGTACTTGCAAAATTTAATACAATTTTTGTGTACATGTAGTAAGATTTAATAAATTCTATTACAATAACTCAATTGGTAATCCGCATAAATTTAATGTATTTGTATCTTTCTCTCGTTTTACTTTAATTTTTCATCGCGTACCAACTTTTAGCTCTAATATTCGGTGTTGATGGTTCACAAAAATAGTTCTGAAATTTGCAACCCAATGACAAACACATACAAAACTGTAGACTGTAGACAAAACTGTATAATAATAGTATTGTGTTTCCTATTGACTTCATGAAAACAAGGACTTTTACGTAAAATATATTTCTGCAGCTATAAATGCCTGAATAAATGAATTCTAAGTAAATCAGGGCTTAGAAAAAAACTGTTACGCATTCCAATTTAGACGTTCATTTGTACTGTTTTGAGAACACACGTTACGTTGTTCAGTAACATTAACATCACAGTACAGCGTTTACCAGGAATAGAACTTCGATCAGATACTTCGATCAGATATCGCTACAACACATTCAGTAGCTAAACTGGAAACAGATTTTCAAATTTTCGTAACGCATTTTTTCAATTCAATTGTCATTGTGACAGCCGGTAAAAGTCTTTCATTGTTATAACATAAAATAATTCAAGGGACTCTTCTTTTCCCTGTCCAATGTTAAAAACGAAGAAAAATAGTGCATTGAAACGCCAATTTTCAAATAACCTTTAAAATACCTCAGTTTGAACTCAAAACCTGCATCTTTTCGCCTCGAAACAGATTACAGTATCTTGAATTGATCATCGCGGCAACACACCGCAACTATGAAACGTAATTTTGAATCACGATTCTAATTCGTGGTTATAAGAAAGAGATGTTGCAAACTAATTCATTTGATGAATAATATCTGAATGCGGCCACACTTCACCAACACATTACAGTTCACAGGAGCCCAGTCTGTCAACGTCAGGCTCGTTCAAAGAAAGACCTGTTCTTGTGAAGGCCGTCACGTAAAAGCGAAAATCTAACGACTTTTTTACTTCATTTTCCGGTTGTGTATTTGCCTTCACTGCTCCAGCCGCCAATTTAACACCTCAACAAGTAAATGCGCAGCTTTTTATGATCCGAGTTTGTTTATGGTCAAAATTGGCCTGCATTGGATGCCAACAAATATCACTGAGAGCAGGAACTGAAGGCCAGGTATAAGGGCTGATCCTCCGGTTGAGTGCTTTAGTGCATCCAGTCTTTTGTAAGCGATCTAGTTTCCTTATAGAGTTTACTCTCATTTTAAAGTAAATTTATTTTAGACCTTGGTTTCTTTATTGAGATTGGTTGTCCCTTTCAAGTCTAATTTGCCACTTTAAGTTTTGGTTCTTGCCCAAAATGTAAAATATTACACGATAATATGAACCCTTATTTAATTTCTACGAAAAAAATAGCAACTGAAGAAATTTAAATTCACGTTTAAAAATTAGATCCAAAAGTTACAAATGATTTTAGAAACTTTTTAGCACCACGATAGAAAATTTACATCAATATTTTATTCACTAACTGCCCGTGACACTTTTTTGACTATAATATACCCTCTGCAGTGTGGCACTATATTTTCATCTTTACAGCTATTTTGAAGCGTGAAATGTTTGAACTTTTCATTGCCGAATCGGTTCTCATCAATTTCCCTCCGGCATGATAGCGAATTCATATGTGAACACTCGAAAGCTCGTTATGAGCACTACATACACGCGGCGTACATAAAAGTCTCTTATAAAAGTCTCTCATAAAGTCTCAACAGCACCTCTTTCACTAACAGGATCCCTGAAATACACAAATGAAAAATTTTATTAACAACTTTGATAAATACTGAATACAATAGAACAAATTTGAATAAAATACCTTGTCAATTGAATTTGTAATAAATTTTTAAAATGGTAAAGAGACTTTATGGACTCCTTGTATATTCAAGTTAATACTAGACATTCAACAAGTCGCTTGTGTGTTCTTGAAAGCAAGTAGTGGTAACCTCAAATAAAATTCCAACTATTTTTAAATATGTTCCACTTGAACTAAATTGAAATGTTCTCGATATATGTACGAGCATACAAGAAATTTACTTCTAATCGTTTTTTTCAATTATAGCTTCTCTGATATCAGTTATTGTATTGATATGAAATATTTTAGGCTAAGAGAAGACGAACTAGACATGAAATAATTAAAAGTATTGATATCTTTCGAGTAACAAGAAGTGGTCATCTTTAACATACAAAATGCCATCAGTTTTACGTCACTGTATAGTTAGTCCCATTACATGTAGCAAAGAGTTTGATCTAATTGAGCATTTTTAACAGAGAAATAACACAAAAGAAAAAACACGCATATTAGGGCATTTCTCAGCAAATTTGTAGGAATCATACTGTCAGTATACATATATGCTGTAAAAGTACAATTTGGCGCTCATTTTTACAACACACACGCAATCTCATAATAATTCGAACCCCGCTTCATAAATTTTATATATATATATATATATATATGTATATCAAACAATGAAGTTAATTTGATCGTTTGTTTCAAGTAATTTAGGCCTCCAGTGCAACTAATTTGTTTCCGATAATTTGTTCTTCCTTTTTTTATAGTTTGAAAAGTTCAAAGTTAGAGTATGGATCTATGAAAAATAATAAATTGCATCTGTCATAGCAAGTTTTTTTTGCATATGATTTTGTGAGTAGTACGTTTAGTTCAAAATAATGCATATTATCATTTTTAACATGGAAAGAGCAAGCAGTTTCAACATAAGGCATATATTCTGATGCTATCGCACCAGAATAAAAAAGGCTACGATGTTTAACATTTTATTAATCATTAACTTGGATTTTATAGTTCGAAGAACATTCCAAACATTCAGGACAGTGAATAATATATGAATACGGGTAAAAACTTGAACTGTATATTTTAGTGTCATTTTACCGGCTCCATTTTTGCGTTGCCTAACTCATTCTTTACAAGTTAAGCTTCAGTGTTCCATATTTTATTATACATTACTTCACTACGCAATACTTTACTCTGCTTTGCTTCATTATCAAAGGGCACTCCTTAGTTTTTTAGTGCAATAACATTTCAATAATACGTGCATTATTCAACTCCTTAAAGAGAAATAATTGATCGTAATGTACTAAGTACAACATTTACTGCATGCCTTCCTTTTAACAGAAATGTCATAAAGTTTCTTCAAAAAGTTTAACTGTTTGGATGTTAAAAAAGTATTTTTAATATTTGCTAGTGGAAGCCTCGAAGTTTCAGTACAAGTAATTTTAATGGCAAAAAACTCTACGTTCTCATTATTTAGTTTCAAACAAAGTATTATCACTGATAACTCAACTGTCCCCGTGAAACTTGAACAGGTGATACTCATTAAGTAACTCGCTTGAACCACCCAGACTGAAGATAAATTCACTATCTTACTCCACTAACTCCAGAATCTCGACCAGATGTTTCGTACCAGGATCGTACTAGAGATTTAATCTTTGTGAGTTACAAAAACAGATACATCGGCCAATAGCGTCAACAAAGTTTTTTCGAACATACTTCCTCAGCAGCCACAGAGTTTTTAATAGAGACTTGAGTATGGAAACTACGCAAAAATCTTTAGTGACGCGAACAGTAAAGATATGCGCCATATTCGTCCACCGTAGTCACCTTTGCATGCGAGCCTCTGTAAGGTGGTCCTCTAATTAACCGCTAGGAAGCAAGACCTGTAAATTATCACGCTCTTAAATATGGGAAAAGCTCCAGCTCGAGCCATGTCCAGCATCACATCACAGCAGCATGCTGCTGAGAACATGTTTAGCATCGAGTGGCTTTTTTATGTTGCATTCGAGATCAAAAATCCCCGAGGATGATGCTCGACAGCAGCGTATTCTAAGTGGGTAAGGTATGCGACACTCACCAAATGGGAAAGGTTTATCACTAAGTGAGAACTCGTAATCAACATTGCTTGGTACCAGGAGAACACGTAGTGGAATGACTTCTTCCTTCTTTGACTCAAAATTCTTCGTCACAAATTATCCCCATTGTGCATATAGAGAGACAATTCTGAAGAGTTTATTCGAAAACGCTTAATTTCAGATCACCAGAAAGAAAACTGATCGCGTGAAAAAATGTACGAGAACATATTCTCATATTATTGTGTACTTTCAATTCCAAAATTGCTGCTGTGCATTTTCACGAACATTTATTTAATAGAAACCTTATAATTTGTGCAGTGCAAGCGAATTTAACCGTACATTCAGCATTGTTTACGCACGAGCAATTTTCCATTTTAAGTACGAGCACTGCTATTTCTCTCACCAATGAACGAGGAAGGAAACTCGTAAAAAATTGTTTTAAATCTTCAACATCCTGATGTTCAAATCTTCCTGATGGTTAAAAGGACGCATACCAACCGTGTATGCATGTACGTATGATCAATCAGCTTTAGGGCGTAACTATGAGCCTCATGAGTATCGAGAAGACTAGCGTGTTCATGTACATAAAGAAATATTTGCCTCTAACAATTGCGCTTGTTCTGCTTAGTCAATTCACTTTTGCCTATCCCATAAACACAGCTGTTATCTTCCTTTAGGGATACTAAGAATGAAGTATGAGCAGTATTTATGGACAACAACACGCGTTGGCACAACCCAGTCACGTTGGAGTATGAAAAAGGCATAAGATGAACCAAACGATTTACCCTAACCGCGGTGACATCGATCCACAGTTATACAACATGTTCGATTTAGTTTAAGCCTTACTTCCTAACTCAAGAAGCGAAGTGTAGTTACCCTTGTGAGTTTCCCTTAACTCATCATAATCCATGTTTCTGTTCCCCAAACTCTGACTCCGAGAGAGAGAATCCCGGCAGCTAGACCAGGGTCTGTAGTTGTGTCGAAGATAACTCGACTATAAACAGTTTATATTTTTTTCAGTCTTCAGAATAGGTTCTTTATAATCTCTACACAACATACTTATGTCAATCTGCGTTTTTCTCGCTCTACTGTCTAAGAATACACAATTTTTTTCCGTTTTCCATGTTTAAATTTTCAAGCATTGCTCCAGTTGACAACAGTATACATAGCTAATTTATTACTACTTCAGAATATATACTAATTATTAATTCTATGATATGACATTTAAAGACCCAGTAGTTTATTATATTTTTTGCATCAATTTAACTAGAAGTACAATGTTTTTTTTATCGTGCTAATATATCTATTACCCCAGTAACTTCTAGAATATCATCTTCTCACTTTTGACATTATCAATTTTTTATCATGACATATATTCACTCAGGTGATGTTTGAGGTTGTGCCCCAATGCTTCACATCCGTCAGAAAAAAAAAATCAAAATTCATGAATACTGCACACTGAAGCAAAATTTTCCATCACTGCACTGTAGTGTCACGGCCTATCCTTGTGTTGTGGGTTGAAGAATGATCAAGATTCCTCCAGCACTGAGGAGGGAGTGGTTTAGCCAATCCCTAGTTTGGTGTGTGGGTCAGCCATATTTGCTACGTACATTCCTGTTGTCGTGTCGTACACCATGTAGGTGACGTTACCGCCTACCCTAACTAATCATTGTCATTGTTATTATTGTGTCCTAATGACATTCGTTGCTAAACATAATGAACTCATAACTAAACTTAAGTGACGATCATTGACACGAGTTGTCTAGCTTTTACGATCTACGCTATGAACATGATTGCAAAATTACGACCGCTTTATTGACAAGTAGCTAACAATGTTATGAAAATTACATGAAAATAAGAATTCAGTGCTGCCAGATTCCTGATCAGAATATTACGTTATTCAAATACTATATAAAATTTCTTCTTAATTTGTGCGTGATTTAGCCCTGATGGAAACCAGCGGTGTTTATTATTGTTAATAATAAAAGAATTAGATAATTAATTCTTATTGATGAGGGGATAAATGCTGACTAAAATGAGCTAGAAATGTCTCGTAGATTTCTTAGCAAACTATGGTAACCAGGAAACGATGATGACAAAGAAGGAGAAGAGGGAAGATAAGGGAAGTCGGAGCATAGGAAGACGAGATAGACGAATACCTGGAAAAAAAATCATTGAATGCCTTTTTCAACATGGTAAATTGCTTCTCTGACCTTCATAGTAGAGGATCCCGCTAATGATCGTTAGAAGCTGGCGCACACACATACAGTATGTACAAACATAAATAAACTCCAGAGAAGTAATGAATATGTAGCATAAATAATACATCATGAACTCACTAGCTGCCCTTTAGGATTGAAGACGTATTTTAAAATAAAAAAAGGCATTGAAACCTGAAAAATAATTTCCAAAACTCTACTTTCATTCGATGTGGACATTATTTTTCTTCTTGAATGTAATATCAACCAAGCTAAAAAATTAAGTACTTTTCTTTCAGTAATAGTCAATTAATCTCTCCAGTTTGATTCAAGAAAAAAGTAACACGATACCCCTCACCATTTATTAATCAAAGTTGAAAAAATAATAGAAATTCCGAGTGTGGAACAATAATTTTCAATCAATTTTCCTACAATTTTCTGGACGTAGGTAATGTATTGCCTCAAATAACATGAATCTCAAATAATCCTCTGTTAATCAAGTACTGCTATGCTCATGGTTAAATAAAGTAATCGTGTTAAAAGATCCCGGGAAAATTATTCAACCATCTTAAAAAAAACTCGAAATATTAATTAAATAATCACAGAGTATGTGAACCTCATTTAAGGCATATATGTAGTGTCCAATCGTCGACAATAACTTTTTAATTTCTTTCCAAGACAAAAAATACGCGACCAAACCGAGCCTTTCTTGTCAAATTACTGCAGAAATATAGAAATTGAGCTGAAACAATTCTTACTATTCAGCAGAGTATTCTTTCTTGGCTCCAGTACCGATTTCCAAAGTATTGATCATACTATTTTTGGGCTGTGATTATTCTTTGATTTATGAAATGCTAACAATTATCCTCTATTCATATTTCTGCGCGTGCCTGTTGATATCACCAAACCGATCTACCATAGCCTGGGTTTTAAAGCTTTTCTCAAAGATCATTTTCGATGAGACTCGATAACCTCTTGTGGAATTCTTTCTAACCTTCCATTCTAGTTTTATCTCATCGACTGCGCTCTGTTCTCTTGCATGTTTGTGTGGTTGCCTGTGTTTGACACTGGAGAAGTGCTTGTGTGGTTGCCTCTGTTTGACACTGGAGAACTGCTTGTTTGGTTCTGTGTTTGACAATGGAGAAGTGCTTGTGTGGTTGCCTGAATTTGGTAATAGAGAATTTGCGGGTCGTCAAGCGCCTAAACAAACTTACTCTCCATATTATACAGGAAATAACTCACGTACACGCATGAACTACTAGTTGTGCTACTGGGAATTAGCATAGCTAGTTCATGTTTATGAATCACATTAGAACACTCCCATTACAACATGTCGTATGTATGCCAAATTAATGATAAACATATTTAGCTTAAATCTATGATTGGGTAACCTTGAACAACTTAAATTAGGCATATTTTACGTGCACTCATAATTTTAACTATCATTTGCAAAATATCAAGAGTCATTACTGAAATTTGAATCATAATTTCAAAGAACTTGCATACGAACGTCAAATTAATGCACTAATTATAGCGCAAACATATAACTTGAGAGTATAGACATGCATGAGCACCAAATATAGACAGCGTAATCGAAAAAAATAATTTCATCAAGAGAAGAAAAACTATACTTCAAAATATCATGAACATTGTTTGGTATGCGAGGATTAGAATTTTAGTCGCGCCTCTAGACTGCAGGATTGCTCTTGCAACATTCCTCTCTAGGCAAGCAGTTGAAGAACTAAGTTTTGAGATGCATACTGAGACTAAGTAGAAGACGTACGTACATACATCCATTATTCATAGGAATTTTTATCTACATTTCACAGTACTACTTACTATAGCAAAACATATTAATAATATAAGTTCTCGGCATGAAGCATCGAATTTAGGTTTGACTCAAAATTTCGGGGACAAGAAACAAAATAACTTCAAAATCCCTTAGTCCAAACTTCTGGTGAAGTTTTTCATTTTGAAGTCATTTCATGTGAAATAAAGCTCGTTTTGAACACGCTGTTTGAATAAAACATTTTCATATCGTAGTCTGTGAGTTATTTTGCCTAGTATAGGGTGTGGCAACATAATTTCCTTTTATCCATTCAAAAAGTTATGAAAAAAGGAAGTTATGTTGCTGCATCCTGTATAAGTACTTCAAGAGTCCTACTGATCTCCTGTTTACATTAAACGTCTGGTAATTAAAAGATACTTTATACATGCAGCTATAGGTATGTATGCTAAATTTATTTTGTTGGTATGGATATACCATAGTCATTTTAGCTTCTCTACTTCAATTTTTTATGCTAGAAGGGAAGACGTAATCATATTTACTACACAAGTGCAGTGGTCAAGGAAGAACAGTAAAACTTTATCTTTGCTGCCTGAGGTTGCGGTCTTCAATATCTATAAATCACCAGAGAATTCTATAAACAAACTTCCGTTGTCAATGACGGCTGGAAAAATAAGTTCATTAAATCTTCAATAGTTCATTCAGTTTAAAACTTGAAAATTTTAAGTTTCACTTCGTACATATACCATCTTAAGAAATTAGGCATGGCATCCCGTCTCGAAAAATTTTAAGAAAAATGCGCTATCGGATAGGAAAACTTTCCTTCAATATTTATAAATTAGCAAAAACATGAGAAAGTCTTGAGGAAAAAATCAAATGAGAGTCATTCACAAATTAAATCAATAGAGTTATTCAGTATGAGCTAGACAAAAAATAAACAGTAAATCGGCAATTTTAAAAGTTAAGCAGCTCTGAATGTGAAGAAATTAATGAATATAAACATGATTGTTGACATCAAGAAATAGTGCAGAACCCACCAGTGTAATTTGTGATGCTCGTACGGATCAAGTACAACACCAGCAGTATAGTTCACCACAAATATTCTACTTGAACTGAGCAATAGAAAGCTCCTTACTTTAGGTCACGTTCAAAGATTTTTAACAAGAAATTTATTTGTGTAAAGAGACATACATCAAGATAAATGCAATAAAATTGCATTCTCACACCATTCGACTACAGCAACGCTCATAGGACAGCGCAAAATTGTAGAGATTCATGGAGTTCCATTGCCTTATTCACCAACATCTGAAGCTCTTCATTGTTAGGGAAATATCTGAGCTCCATTTACTTTTTGTTATTATTCTCAATTGCTTCTGTTTTACTAGGACACAAAATCACCGTCCAACTTTCTCAAACTGGACTCCAATTTTGAAGTTTTTAGGCCCATGCTTCATCAAAATTTACGCAGCATCCGCGCCTGGAAGCGCTCCTCAACTCGTGCATGTTCACGTGGCATTTTGAGAACATGTTTCATTCTTTACAAAGTACCACACGGTACAAAGTTCCGTAAGTACCAACACCTAGTACCTGCAAACTGGACATTCTGGTAACTTTATTGGAATCCCGAAGAAAAGGTCAAATAATTTAGGTGCGACCTCGTAGCTAGATTGAACTTAAGCCTCTGTCATAAATTTATAGGAGCTTTGCAGGACGCAGGGCGTTAATTCTACCAGCGCGTCTTCCTCGTTGCTCTGCAGGGTCTTGGTGCTTGGGTGTCAATGTAATTATTTTTACCAAGTACGTAGTAATTTATTTAAGGAATATTTACTAATTCTTGGCTTAACCTCTACGTAATTTAACAATGGCTTAATGACGAATAATGTTTAGTTTTCTCTATAATAAAGACGTGATTCAAGAATCAAATTAGAGTTCAGTAACAAATTTCTGTCATTAGGCGTCAGAATCTGATCCTGGTTTGTTCACTCTACCATGACAGTCTAACTTCGTAACTAAACCATGGTTGAATAAATGAACCATTACTCCGGCCTCACACCGTGCCCTTAAACTAAATTTTTTGTGTTGTTTCACCTCCATATAATTAATACTAAAACTTCATTTTGCCTAGATTGGCATGATACCAGAAATACCTAAAAAGTAAAATGCAATACATCACGCATCTTGAAGAGGCAGGAGGAGGTGTGCTGGGCAGGGAGCTGAAATGAAGTCTTGAAATTAACAGAACTTTGCCACTGAGATCATTATTATCGAGACCAAGAAATCTCGTCAGCCAGCATCACAGAATGATCGTGAGATCCTATAAAGTAAAGCTAACATTGGGTAATCAATGTAAAAACAATATCGCTCAACTCCTTATAAAGACCACCCAAAGCCCTGACGAGTAATATACCTCCACCCACGAGAACAAACCCCATGGACAGACCTCTACCACTCAACACATGTGCGCAAAGCGCTCATTTCTGTTCCCTCCTAGTATCCCTTTCCGTTTCACCCCTATACTTAGGCACACCCTGTGCCAAACTCTCTAATCTTTCCTACTGGTACCGACCACCACCACCAATCTAATAAGATTACGTAAATTAATCTTCCGTTAGGATTATGGTACACTCGTGTAATATTTCATATCATGTTAAAACTATGAAATAGTGACTTTACATATCATATATACAATACATTAAGACATAGTGCGATTACTAATATAACTTTTGATAACGTAATCATAGTGATTATCGTGATTAAAAGAATTATTGTATCTATACTAATTATTGTAAGGATCGTGATTACCGTGATCATTGCGTTTGATGTGATTGTCATTTTTATGAAAGTTTTCAACTAATTTATAACTCTGATAAAGCAAGGTGATATTCAGGTCTATGTTGAATGTTTATTACTCTTCATTATGTAAAAATCTTGTACGAATGAAGGAATTCCCAAATTTATTCTGTCCAAAATACCATGAAATTGAACACTTCCAACCTCATCTCAGAAAGAGACAATGTTTATGAAAACATAAAAAAATTGTTCAAAATGATTTTTTTCCTGTCATTGAACTCCAACACTTCGGACCAGCATTGCTTCAGAACTGCAGCTAAAACAATCATTGAGATGTGAGGAAGACCAAAAGCTCAATAGTTTTATAACGGACCTCCGCATCGAAGCACCACCCTTTATTCAAGACTGGATACCCAAGATCCTTTTTTGTTACTCCATCATTGATCGACTGACAGTTATGAGGAGCACGTAAATAAAGAGCATTACTTTGGGCGAAATGTTTTTTAACATCAAAAAGTTGAGTTAAATCTCATACTTGTAAGAAAAATGCGATTACGATCAAGCTTCGCAGTTAAAATGTTGGTTCGATTACATAGGGCTCTATTTAATCTTGTCTTTTGCTATAGGAGATATTTTTAGAATGAGTGCTTCTGTATCAGAAATACGTAAATTTGCTTCATAACTCCAGAATTTACGATTTTATTTCGATCCCCGAAGTTCAGAGCGTGAGTTCATATACGGTGAAGCTACAGTAGCAATAATACTCTATACTATATGCTAATATATTACTATAATACTATATGTTAATATGTTACAATAGTAGTAATATGTTGATATCTGGAATATTCTTGTTGAGATCAAAAGAAAGATTTTGCATCACGGAAATCGTCAACAAAGATCAAGTAGAAAAAATATTCTTCAAAATACCTATTATATTTAATTACACATTTACTGTGATATCTACAGACTAGCAAAAATAATCTACAGCAAATAATTTATATTACACCATCATAAGTAAATAAGATTCTAAGCAAGCATCTGAAGTTAATTTGTTTCGATTTACCGATACGGACCACGACACCTAGTGAGGTGTTAAAAACTCCGAGATATCGTGTTGAATATTCATGTGCCGTTCCTTCATATTAAACCTCTGCTAATAATGGAGATCGTTGACACCTCGTAACGCCCTCCTTAAGATGCTGATGCTAGCATTACAATTCGAATTATTTACATACGTCGGCCCACGACAAAACTCCGACGCTATCAGAGTAAATTATCAAAGACTTTGGAGCCTGCATAGGCGTGGCTGTAACAACGAAAATATTTTTCGATAAAATATGTAGGGGGAGCTACAGGTAGGATTGCCACAGAAGTGCCAAAAGGTCGCTTTGAAATTACGCTGGGCAGCCACAGGTGAACTTGCTTTGTAATCGTCAAAAGGTTATTTTTTATATTATGAAGTGCAACTACAAGTGAAATTGCATTGGAAGATTAAAACTGTAAGAGCATAGTTCACTATTGTAAAACGACAAGTGAGGTTGCATAAAATCAAAAGTTCCATGTAAAAGTTCCTTGTGTAACTACGTATTAATTAATTCTGTAGATGTGGCTCCAGGGAGGCTGGCTCAATAAATCTTCCAGTTTTCCTTTTCGAAAACCATCTCCATTTGTAGTTTCATTAAACCTTTAAACGCTGGACTTCCCCGCCCATCTAACTTTATGAGTCTTGACAATTTCTTAATGTTTCTGGTATTTGAGATAGTTTAGGCTTTACAGCACTTATATAAACTTACATGAATTTCTCTGAATATTATTGGCCTGTAAATGCTATATAATGCAGCTTCAAAGCCAATCCACTCTAGCCTATATTTAAAATAGTGCCATTGCATCACCGGCCTGTACATACATTAAAGTTTTGCAGAGTACGAGCTGGATTAAGGTTAGGAGCAGATGCCCAACAAGAGTTGTTTACGTGGGAATAAACATGCCAAATATGCTTCATCCCGGCAATTACGTCTCTGCTACGGATGGCTTTATAAAGGTAAGATTAGGTAAGCCGAGATAGATTAATTAGCTGATATCTTACCAGAATTTTCAAAGATTAGCACATTTGAGTGTTGAACACACTTCTAATCTCTCACTCATGTCGTGCGAGTTAAATGTGGTAGCATGCGACATCTCTGCCGTCGTACTTTAAAAAATGAATGCCTGGGTGTCCTCATCAGCACATTGTTTTAAAAGAAATTTTAAAAATGCACGGACATCTGCTTCATATTTTGCAAGGGATCAATTAAATCTGGTAGCCTTGAACCATCCTACGGGCGAAGAAAATGCAAAGTATTTACTGCATTTTACGCCCAATAGTTGTTAAACAGTTATTGACATTATTTAGCCCTCCAAATAAAGTTTACCTAATAAATATTAACTGACTTTGAGCTCAGGTCAACCAATGCCACACAAAAGCAATTTCTGAGCACCGTCCCTCTGTATACACTTGAATTCCGTACAGCTTTAGAAATGTTCATTCGTCAGTTCAACAGGTCGTAGGTGACGCTTATTGATTATCTAGGAGAAATAATGTCATGGACAGCCGATTACACTGTCCATAACTTACTTAAACTTGAACTGAACTTTGAACGTCATGACAAGGTCCAAAGTTGCTCTTATTATTATCAATAAAAAGAAGTTTTCGTTGAAATAAAATGGGTATGGAAGAGGGGCAGTGATGTCCTGACATCGGACAGCCATATTTTCCTACAGTCATTCAGTAATTTGAATTAATGTCAGTTGTCAGACGAGTTCATATGAATCTTTGGCGCAGTCAACCAGACAATTGAGGCTAAGCTTTGTGATGTCAGGGGAATTAGAGTAAAAGATGCTAATGATTTCGAAATGGTTATTTGCACATACATCTAATAAGAAATCAATGCTTTAATTTTTATGTATGAAAAACTGGAAGTTCTCTCTCTCATAATTTATGTTAAATAGGCAATAAGACAGCATGTCATGTCAAGGCAATAAGACAGCATGTCATGTCAAGGCAATAAGACAGCATGTCATGTCAAGGCAATAAGACAGCATGTCATGTCAAGGCAATAAGACAGCATGTCATGTCAAGGCAATAAGACAGCATGTCATGTCAAGGCAATAAGACAGCATGTCACTCTAATACAAGTTCTAGTATTTTCCTAGTGTTTGAATTACCTTTAACAAAAAAAACTTTCAATGCCCACAGTTTTATACCAGAGCATAATTCACTTTTTGTAGTAAAATGATACGTTATCAGTGTTAACAAGAGATCAATAACAATATTCAAATTGTGGGCTTCTTTCAGTCCCTGTTCTTTGAAAAATACCGCCCTTGAAAGTCCGTTCCTCAATCTTTCTTGTCAACTTGAACTTCCCTGGTAACAAACTTGAAATATCAAAACAGGAGCTGCAGCTTTTTTCCTTTTTAGACATAAAGACGAACTCATGTTAATGGGAACAGTACCTCAGAGTTGTAACACCCTGATTATTTGCTGGGAAAAAGGACCCAATCAACGCTTTGCAGCAAAACACCTTCAGAACTCTGACCTTCTTTTTGCTCCTTCAAATAGAAGAGTTAGAAGCTGCACTCCGGACAAATTGTGCAGGCTGAGGTCTGCCATTATAGGATGCTGTAGGCCTTCATCAGACGGGCATGAGATGGTTCCGCGTAACCCTTCTTCTCGTTACTCCATCTGTCAGAGGGCTCAGATGGAATTTTGATGGCTGCCAGATGGTAATCTTGCTGCAGCTCCATCTGGATGACCTACACTAACGATAACTTATTGATCTAATTATGCAGCATTCATTTCAATTGAATGCGACAGGCGCATTTATCATTTTGACCAACGTCTTTCGGAACATCTATACGTTGAATTATTTATCACTATTACTAAGAATGCTTTAACAAGACGATGTTGCAAAGTCAAATTCTATAAAAGTCAATGTTAAGAAAAATTTTCTACTGCTCGTTAATTAAGGTTTCATTTTGTTGTTCGAGTCTCTAATACAGTCTTGCCATTTTTTTACCTTTGATTACTTTACAGTCGAAAATTAGTTTCTGAAAACCAGTTTCACAACGAGTTAAGAAACCGGCATTTGAAGCTGGTATTCAGCGTTGGGGTAAATGCTTCTGATGTTTTTGTTTCCAAAAATTCGCTCATGATGAAAGTCGATGAGAATACATAGAATTAGTTGCCTAGGAATTTACTCGTATAATTAACTTGTTAATAATGCTCTAACGTTCTTACTACATCGAAGAGAACAAACATCAACATTGCTTTTCAGTTGAAAACATACAATACGAACAATTCACTTTTGCATTGAAAAAGTTTCTTTTACAGTAGATGTAACTTTGCGAGTTAAAAGGAATGTAACGAATTTGAAGTTTTTTGGAGGGTAGTAGTATATTTGAAGTTTTTTGGGAAGTGCGTGTGATGATAAGAGGAAAAGCGCCAGGGTATGTTGCTTTATTTTGTCTTCGCTCTTACTGGTTAAGAAAAACAAGAAGATACAGCAAACGAGTTTAAATGTCACGGGGAGTAAACTTACATCAATGACGAAGTTGGGAGTCTCCTTAAGGCTCTTGTTTTGTATACAACGAAATCAGTAGGACTGAGAAACAATGACATTCTTTGGAAAAAAGGAAGCTATGTTGCTGCACCCTATATTTTGTAGCCCAGATGTAGAAGACACTCATGTAATGTTATTTTTAAGACAATATGTTCCAAAGTTTTTTGTGTTTACGCTTGAAGGCCATTAACTTCTGAAGTACACTTTCTTGCCTCGATGGTTGCATTGCAGTTAAATGTTAAACTATTTTTTTCCCCAACTTCAACCGAGAGCATTTTGTGGACTCAACAAACCGGAATTTTACGTGAATTCTCAGCACAAAATACAAAATACAAGCACTTAACTTAGCTGGAGTTATCTTTATAAATGTACAAAAATGTTTATGTGGAGCTCAGAAAAAATTCTGTAATTACGTTACACATCGTCACCAAAAACTGGAACTTGATAATAATCAAGTTCTATTTCCAGTACATATAATCAAGGTCCAGTATTATCAAGTTCCATTTCCAGTATGATCAAGTTCCACTTCCACATAATCAAGATCTATTTCTGCTATGATCAAGTTCCAGTTCCAGTATAATGAAGTTCTAATAATCAGTAGACCAGCTATTGTCTGGAGTCTCAGAGTTCTTTACAAATGCTACAAAGAAAATAAAAAGTCACAGAGCGACGTGGGTGCCTGCATACGCCTGTAATCTTTCACCTCTGAATTGCTGCTTCATGTTACAGCCTTACGACAATTTAGCAAGCAAACATGACCTTGTGGGTCTCACAAACTTGGCAGTTTGAGGGCAAAGAACAAACTGCCTGGCCCGTTCAGTACGGCTGACTCATTTCCCTACAGAAAAGCTTTTTTTTGCATTAATTGGCTTGCTAGTCAAGTTTTTCCAGTAAGCCAACGAGGCAATCTCAAGCAGGCAAGAAGAGGCACAGCCCCTCGTATGGGTACGCACATAGCCTAGCTACACACGCGCTCCTAGAGGAAGGAGAAAAAAATTGATAAAAATATAGATCCAGAGATCTTCCAATTCGTTTAGCAGATCTCATAGAATGGGAATCGTTAGGTCAGACTCAGTTTCATCTAAAACTATAATCAGAAATAATGACGTCTAGGACTGTAATCAGGAACAAAATATATAGAATATGGCAACAGGAACAAGCTGTTTGATCCATGCTTGGACTACTGCTCAAGTCCCATTCTGTTTAGAGTTGAGGTATCAATTACGTACATGCACCTTAATCATGCACAGGACTCAAGAGTAAATAAGGATGGGAGGAGAAAGAGAGAAGGGTAACAGTCATACTCTCAGTCATCAGTTTTTATGTAATAATTATCCGATTCACATTGCACAATAATGATATGACTATGTACACAGTAGTTAAAAAAATTGTTGGAACACAATGGTTATGTGACTCCTGGTACACATAAATATCGCTGTTAGTACGAAATAATTATAAGACTAGTAAAAGACAAATATCAGTTGACGTGTCTTGTGGTGCACAATGGTTATACGACTCGCAGTACACAGATAAATGCGTGTATGATAACTTTACGGTAGACATAGTTATGACTCATCGTAAACATAAGTATGATACACCAAACGATACAAAATAACTATATACTCATGGTATAACACATTAACAGTATCGTCTAAAACCGTACTCTTGATTTGCATCCTCGGAAACAATTCTCAAGTTCACATTGCCCAATACGTTGTTCTCGCCTGAAATCTAAGCTTTAACCGGGATTCCAAACCCCCTTTCTACTTTCCTGTCCCTCTCCTATGAAGCCACGCTTCAATATATTCGTAAATTGAGGCATGGATCATGAAGCTGAACTTTTTTATAGGACTCGACAGGAGAGAATAAACTAGCACAGAATTAAAATAAATACATAAGAAGCACCGCTAATGACCTGCTGGTGCTTTTTCCAGTCTTTAATTTGCTCATAAAAGAGCTAATGGCAATTTTTTATCGCTTTGCGCTTGTCTGCCCTCATAAAGTAGCTCATTGTCATCCATCTGGCGGCAGGCAGGCGATGCTTTCAATAGCACTGCTGTGCTTTTGCTTCCTTCACTGCAAGATGCCTTGGTCAGACAAACAGAAGAATAATAAATTATACCGTAAGAGTTCATTGCAAAATTCAACGCAACTTACCATTAGAGCACATATTATACAACGAAAATACGATTCCAATTGACACGCTGTCTGCTATATGAACCCGGTAAGATATGCGAAACCTTTAAGATCTGTATGTGGTATCTGCCCATAAAATGCACTTATTCAGGAACATAACCTCTTCTCAGCTGTAACCACTTATCTATGCAGTATTTAAGAGCTTGTGTTTAATGATTTGATCGGGCTCAACTGACTTTCAATCACTCAATCAAATTTGGCTCTAGCCACAGGATCCACGTACAGTCGGAGGATCTGCCGACACAAATCTAAACTCTTGGATCGCTGCAGACCCTGCAGCCCTCATGAGTGTTTTTTTCCCAAAAATTCAATCGTCATCAAGATGTACAACGATTGTGAACTGGAGTTTATTATTAAATACAAATTGAATTAAAAGTACATCACTCCAGGAGTGAAATTAAATTGCTCTGAAAATTCCAATAAAAAGATCCCGGGAAATTCCGCTTGAAAACTGCGGGTTGTTGACATTCGGAATGAACAGCATTCAAGAGTTGTTTGAATTTCTGAGACGATCGACGCAAGCTTCAAGAATTTGATATCACAAACCTGCTGTTCGTCCTGCTTAAGTCTGCTAGTACAACTGTGAGATCTACTTCTACTATGAAAAAATCTTCTACTGATTCTGGAAAGTACAGTTGATGGACAAGAAATCCAATTACCAAAGCTGGTAGACTTACTTTTGACATGAATTTACGAGCTAAATACGATGTCTCCACACCAAGCCGAAATTGACTCGACGTTACATCATAGAGGAAGTGAACAGGTTTAAGGATATTGTCCAGTGAGAAGTTCATCACATTAAAATAAGTAAACTAGCTGCTTAGGAAACTTTAGTTGACTTGAATCGGACAGGCTTCACCTAAAGCTAATTTGACAAGCACTGCTGAATTAGTGGCGAAACTTATCTGATCTCATTAAGCATCATCCACTAATGTTACAGTATCATTAATATCAACTAACTACTTCGTAGCCGATGAAAGCAGAGTTTCGGACAACATGTACTGAAATTAGATAAACTAAAATGCAGTAGCTGATAATATAAAAAGCAAAAGCTGGGTTCGACGAGCCTTCATTTGTTCAAATGACTTGAGAACATCGCTACATTTTAATGAACTTCGCATGACAACTTGTCCAACACGCTAACATAGCTGACCTTTACATACACAGGTGTGCCTACAGTTGTTAACACTTTTTCATGTATGTCCGAAGAACTGCGCTCATTTCTTAGGAAGGGTGAATATTTTATGGTAGAACGACGTTGTTTGTTCTCTTTTATTGATCAGAAAGAAACTACTATGCAGTGATTCTGATTTTCGAATTATTTTTTGATGCGGATAGTGCGCTCACACAAGCTGGATAAAAAGAGATACATGAAACGATCCCGTAGTTTAGGCCGAGCCCAACTTTGTCATTCATTTCCCTGATCTGCAGAAATTTAGAGCAAACTTCAAAAGACGTGATGCAGGTTTCTTCATAATTTTTGTTCATCTACTAGAAATAAGTACACGTTTTTTATACCTTTGCTCCAGGAAGCAATTCAGAGTGCCAGGGTGCGTACACCTAAGCTCAAATTTGGCGGGCAAAAACATATACACAAACAGAAAATTAACTGCGATGTTAAATTTTTGAAAAAGTCTCAATCTGAAATGAAAACTACTTTCCCTGCTTTTCTATCTCAAGTACCAGTGGCAAACCAAGATGAAATTACCGTGTCTCAGGAGTTGCATGTGTCGTGTAATTAATTGGAAACAAATAATTTCACCCATATTCCTTAACCTCATTTAGTTACTATTGTTTCCTTTTACTCTAGGACTATGTGATAGAACCAGCAAAACTTGATACTATCTTTAATTTTAAAAAATTAATACATATGATACAGCTGAAGTGAAATTTGAAGAAATATATCCGTTTGAGTTGAATGGATTTCATTCACAAGAAATAAAATTCCTCCCTCAAGTGGATTTCCCTAAAAAACATCATTCATTAGCATAATATGAATAGCCAGCTCAAAATCTTTCAGAAATTGATAAAATGCATTTTAGAATAGAATACGGCAGTAGAAACGAGCCGTTTGGACCATTCTTGGGTTGATTCCAAAGTCCTATGCCGTATTTGTTATGCCGTTCGTGTTAGTAAATTTGCGAATAGAATAAATTAGAGAGGAGTAGGCGCCGAGTTTTTGCCCTTTGGTGTAATTATAGGCACTTGCCAGACCCGTCGCCGATGGCCAAGTAAATGTTGACTACATCCAGCACGCACCCGCAAAAACATCATCTTATGCTGGATACACTAGAACCACCTTAAATTTTCAGTCCATTACGGCGTAGCCAACTAGTGGATATTTTATGGCACGGCCTCGTGAGTAAATTGGGTACAGAAACTGGGTAAAGCTCAGAAAAATTCTTCTCTTCCACCAATCTAAACAATCGGAAAAACTGGGGCTCTCTTACACCATACTTTCTTTTGTGCGGCTCCAATTTTACACTTTGTGTACTACGAAATTTTTTTCAGTCTTATCTTTTAAATTCAATCACCAAAGATTTAGATTCAACATTTAATACACGACCAACTTAATTAGAGTCAAATGCATTTCCTGTTTTAGGGGAAAATGCTCAAATCACCGAGTCAGAACTAGGGTTGGAGTCACGTAGTCAATACTGGAATCTGAGTCGTAGGGTCAGTATGGGATTCAAAATCACGAGATCACTATGGAACTCCGACACTAGAGAATCAGGTATAGCAGCAGGAAATATTCAGAGAGCGTGTTCCAATGCAACGCCGACCATTTCTTGTGGGAAAATGAGAAGGTTGAAAAAGTAAACTCAACGACAATGATTGACCTGCAGACAGACTTCAGATTCTTTGGCGACTGACTCTTCGAGCAAGTGTAAGGGACTCGACAGTAGGTAGAAAAACTCACTCAGAAGACTGGCGTTCATTAGACAGTAAGAAGAAAAACTTAACAAAATTTATCTAGGTAGTGCAAACAAATGGGCTCTATAATTAGTTTTGTTTTTATTCAAGACTAGTCACTTCCAGCAGATGGCATGACAATGCAGCACCAGATGTATCACGCAGAGTACACCTTAATTTATTCACTAATACTCTGTAAGGAAAGTAGAATAATATTTAAATGTAAGGGTTATTAATCAGTGGGATAATTAAAGTCAACTAAAAACTGTACGCTACGCATAAATGAGATGTGCTGGGGATTATTTATGCGTAAGGTGAGCTGGTTTCACTAGGCAGGCTCGTTGGAGCAGACTGTGCCAAGACGATCAGTCGAGAAACGGAAATGGACAGAAGGGAACACAAAGTTCAAGGAATTAAATAGGTACGCATGGCGCCTATGATGAAAATGCCGGTGTGATATTGGAATTAATTAGAGAGAAGTGCAGGAATTATATCGAATGCACTGCTGCGCATAAAGTAAGGCTCGAGATTGATGAAGATGATTGACCATACAATGCAAGTCTTAAGAAATAACGAATTGAAAAAACATTGTTCATAATTAGAATTGCATAAGAAAAGCAGGGTCTAAAATCCTGTTATAATTTGATCACTGGATGGATTTATGATATCAAGATGAACTAAATAAGTACATTCTACAGGCAAGTGTCGTACGTTCTTCCTACTACGTACATTAACTCATTTTTTTCACTCGTCTAAAGAGCTCAAGAAGGAGAAAGAATGCAATGAAACTTCAAGATTGGAATTTCATGCAGGATTAAGAGTCTAGTGGAGTGTTAATTAAATTCCTGTACATAAATCTCCGGAAACTTGGAGAATTTTCCCGCTATCTGTCGAGCATTTTTATCAGTTTTTGCTCTAAGAATTTTAGAGCCTCAAGTCTCCAGTGATAATGTTGGTATCCTGGATACGAGGTGGTGCAGTAATAGTCTCGGCACCTGAGAACTTTAAAAGTTCGGCAAGAATTTTTATCAATTTTCTTGAAAGACTTGGTTGAAGTACTTTAGACATAAAAAGCTATTTTCTCTAGAAAAAAAATACCTGCCGACAAAAGAATACATAGAGGACTCTCAATCTCCTGCTGTTCCCTTCTTGCCTATCAAAATAACACTATAGAAGTCGTTAAAAACAAGCTCAGCAACTGCATGTGCAGCATAAATATGACACTCCAGAACCAATAGGATCTCACATAGCCATACGACAATGTAAATAGTAGTGCTTTGGAATGCAATATTTCTAATAGAATCGATATCTGTAATACAATCGGGGAATCAAACGCTTGACATTAAAGCGCAGCACTTTGGTCTGCACAGATAAATAATTCTATTTTACGATTGCTTCTTATGATCGGTATTTAAAGTCACGATCGTGCCTGGTTTTGTGAGCAGAGCAAAAAAAAAGACTGACATTCACGTTAACCCACGGAAGAATTCTTTCGTATTCGCGTACACACATTCATTCAGTGCACACGCGGATCTAAATTGATAAAACCATTAGTGGACAAATGCTTCAAATAGTTTTAGAAAATATCGTCTTTTAAAACAGACGACTTATCACGAAGCAGGATGCAACTTAGCCCACTGCATCAACATCAAACGATATATCAGCATGGGATTTTGTCTTGGCAACCTCTATGATAATGTTTAACCCTATAGAGTGATCGCACGTTTGTATGCAAGCTGGTGAACTTTCGATAAAACTCGCCACTTACCAACATGGGCAGAGGACTTCACGCTCACAAGTTCACAAGTTTTTCTATTTCTATCAAACCACACAACAATGCTTACGGACAGGATAAAAGTAGTTTCTCAGCTCGGTCCGTCCGAACCCGTAACTTTTAAAGAACTTCTTTGTTTTATTCATTACTATTAATTTTTTATTGTAACTGCTGCACACATACTAACGTTCCTCAATTTTCAGACAACGAACTTTTTCAGTTTCTTTAATTTTCTAAAATGCAAAATGCATGAAAAAGCCAAGCATCATACACTAAAAATATTGGTATGAAATATTCATCACTGCATGACTTTCATTTAAAAGGAAATTGAATCGCTAGTATATTTAGCACGCTAATTGCATTTTTTTTGTTTGTATCATGTAACACGGCTGAAATTTATTTATATTTGTGTGATTAATTTCATATACTCTTAAATCTCAAAATCATATCCTCCTATTTCCCTTCCTCCGTAGATGGTAGCACCAGAGAGAAAAAAAAATTGCGAAGAAACTTTTATTCCATATTAGTTGAAGTGAAGAGAGCTGTACAGTATAGCTAGACACTCTTATTTACAGATGAACAGAATAGCGAAGTGACGAGCTAGTAAACTGCTGAAATGATGGTTGCTCCAGCAGCGTGAGCACACACAGGCGGAAACGAAGCTAGACTGTCCCGGTATTTACTAAAATGATAAGCAGATTTTGGACGCGGTACTGCCTGAAAAGAACGAGATAACCAGTAGTCAACCCCTTCTGGCTCATACTTTTGATGGATCTATTACATCCCTATTTCCTTAAATTTATGATGGCGGTACAAATTTTGAGCTGCTGAGGAGCGCAGGAACTCGTTTTTAAAAAGTAGCATGCTTTCTGTACCACCAAGCATTAAACATGACCTCTTCGGTGGTATGAAACGTGTACCCCCAGACTTGAAAGAGTTAAGGTGCATCGATACCAGGTACTCTAGGTACATTGGTACTCCGTACTCGTTAAGGTACATCGATATCCGGTACTCTTCAAGGTGCTTCAAGTTATGCTCGGAACGCTTATCCTTCCCGAAAACCAGAAGTTCCATTTGATTAGAACCTGAAACGATTATTCATTCGTTAGGACTGGCAGCATCAGTCGATATGTCAGCACAGATCGGAATCGTTACTGTATTCATTACTGACCGGCACCGTCGGCCTTTTCAGCCACCGACCGGCACTAGCTCGTCAGAAGTTAGGTCCTATTGATCCGCCAGCGCAACGCCATGGGCTCTCATGACAGTTGTAATAATTAAATTACACTACTTAGTGAAACAAAAAAATATTTGTAAGGTCTTCTCAGTTACTGTTAAGAAACTCGCACGTCAATGGTGCACGTGCTCGGCACTAGAGTTAAGGCGTTCAAGTGCACGTGTGTTGCATGAAATAGAGTTCATATAAACGTCTAGAGCCTGATCAGTTACTAAGAATTATGAGAAAACAACAAACGCAAATCAAAGAAGGGCCAATAGTGACCAATACTACCACACTACGCCAATTCCAATCTGTACAACCTAATTTGGCAAATACTGACATGCATTTTTTTGGTGGAGGAGCAACCGTCTAAGCAATTGGCGCCTAATGCAGGAACCACTGCTCACACCACCAATAATATAGTAGACACAAGGCCCGATTTTGACAGCATTGATCTGACATACAATCTTTGGCATACGATCAGTAAAGCTGTCCCTGCATCAACTGCGTATCGAAAGCCTGAACCATGAGCATGGACATGAATTAGGTGGTTGTGGTTCGTACAGGAAACTATGACTGCGCCAACGAGGCTAACATAGCAAAAAAACTATCAATCACAATTAAATTCAATCAAAGCTCTTGCATGATCTGGTAATTTCCTTGAAGGACTTCAACCCTACAGGTATACGTTTACTTTAGGCTTTGTTCGAAGCTTTAATCAGAAATTATCAACATAAACTTAGGTTTGCCTCCCATGTTGAACGTTAGTTCATCCAGTCGTTAAGCGCATGAAGTCGACGTAGCTTTCCAATACACCACTACAAAACTAAATTTCAAACTTAAATTAAAACTTAAAACTTCTTACCTAATTCAAAAGCAGAAGTCGTTTTGGCGTTTGGAGAGATTTTGAACCCAAGAAGCTTCTACAAATACCCAAATACAAATTCACTGGTTTTTACCGTTCAATAGAATCTTGAAACTCCGTAGGAAAAACTCGTTTGAGAAAAAACGAAAATGCATAGCTCCTGAATTTATGAAGAAATAAATTATTTTCGTTAGAAACTGCTGGTGAACTAATTTGCAAATTAAGAAACAAGAAACTACGCAAACGCGCTTAGATTCTATCACAAACATACTCTAACGATACACTAATAAAGGCATCTCTTTAAAACTAAAGAATTAAGGTATATCACACACGTAAGAGAATGCTATACTTACACACTTGTTCCTACGGTAGATGTTATTACCGCTGAGCTTCAGCCAACTTTTCAATGCAGGAACTGGACATTGTTCTGATTTAGAACGTCATCAGCAAAGAAGTTTAAATTAATGTACTTATTCTGCATTAAAGGCTAGCAAAGAAATACAGAGGTAAGGAGGTGACTTGAAGCTGCACGGTTTACCCTCTTCATGTAAATTATAATAAATTTCTAGTAAAGCGTCACTGTGCACAAGCCAGAGGACCTGAATTATTCCGATCCCCTATAGTTATGGTAGGGCATAAATCCTGCTCTTAAATGCGTTCAGGAATTGGAGTCAAATATAAAAGGTTCAACCACAGTAGGGTTTCAATAGAGGCATTTAGCATCTCAAATAGGCTATACTTTAAAAGTGAATTATACAAGCATAATATAGAAGCAACGTATTTCTACGACGTCAGTTGTAAAGCGCCAGTTTTCTCAGTGAAAAATTGAAAGGAAAAATGCATGATAGGGTGCACTTGGCACCAAGACATCAACCCTCAACAGATTTCAACAACACGTGTTGATGACTGAACAGAGGTTGGTCGCAATGCTGAATACCGAACACTGCCACAAGATGCACTGACGAGGACTGACACAACCAGAATGTTTGACCCAAGTTGTGCATACTGCGACAATACAAGAGTTCAACTTAATGACTGCAGTACTGATCTCCATGGAAACGCCATATTCATGTTATTAACGATAAATTAAGAAGTAATTAGCATCCTAGGTAATAGGAATTCCAAACTTCTGTAGTCTTGCAAGAAGCATAAACATATGGCTGGAGCTTTAGAGCCAGTAGCATCGAGCGCACCTTCAAGGTGCTAAGATATATAATTATTACTGTTATTATAGTTATTATTATCTGTTACAAGGCATTCATACGAAGTCCGAGGGTTCAAACACCACAAACTAAACATGAGAAATAAAAGTACAATAGCCAACGACGATCAAAGGTGTTAATGACACGGTGATCACAGAACGACTTAGATATCATTAAGGTATTTTCAGAACTCAAAGCCTTATTTATTAACATAGAAATAAATGTAGACTTTTCAGTCGTATCACTAAAACAAAGTAAATTATAGACGAAAATACACCACATCCATTAATCAATTCATAAAACGAAATCCCTTGGTTCTGACGAGATAATTCGAGAGTATCGCAACCACTAACATGACAAAAAAATGAATTTGCAATAGTAACACAAAAAGCATTTTCAATGGCGCAATTTGAATGCCTCTAAGAGTCGATCACAAGTCGACATCTGGATCTGCATATTGAAGTTGCCAAAGAGGGCAGTTCTTAAGTTCACTTGAGCACCACAGGTAGACACAGCAAAACATCTTCATGTGAACCTTCAGTTCTTGCCACTAAATCGCTACCCCTCTCCGATAACATTATACGCTCTTGTTTCACATATATTTGTTGGTGTAGCATCAACAAATTCATAAATTCAATGAAAACTGAATCACAAGAATGAGTTTGAAACTTGGATGTATTCTACAATGTGCAACTTTACTGGCAATTCTCTAAACCACGATATTCTTTTTTCTTTTCTACTGCATGCATTTACAATTCTTACGCTGGATTCGGAAACAAAGTTTTCCAGGTTGTACTCATGAAATCTCGACTAATTTGAAAAATCTTTCAATCCAGTTTACCTATTCAACATCTTACTATGTATGCACGACGTATCATCTTCTATTACAGAAGTTTAACTCTTCCAGGAGGATTTCGCTTGGAGCATCACTACTACTCTTAAGATCTTGTCGATCACCATCATCACTACTCTTAAGATGTTAACATTGAGAATTTGAAAATGCAATATATCAGTACCGTATACTTTATTGAAAACAAAGTTCTTTTTATCCTCCATATTAAGTACAGACTAGGAGGATTCTCCAATTTCCATTCCCGAGGTCTTCATATTCGAATACTCACACTAGGCATTTAAACTCTCTTAGTGACATAATCTAAATAAAAAGTCCTCACTCAATCAAGCAAGAAGTAAAAGGTTCTCAATGTCCACTTTCACTTATGAAATGCGACATGTTTACTAAGCGTAAACAAAGCAAAAAACTTCCTCCATGTTTTTCATTAATCTTTAACGCGATTTGTTTTAATGCCTTTTTTGCTTGCGTTTAACATATCAATGTAGAATTGCCTGTATATTGCATAGTTGGAGAACTTATAAAACGAACTACCGCTAAAAAATTATTACTTCCAGTATCATTACGCTACAGGTTCTCAAGCAATGGTAGATTTAATGTCTGAAGCTCTGTATCAACTTGAAAACAATTAAGTCCACGGATTTCGCAACACCAACTTAATGTGACATCGAGTTAAGGCAACGTCAACCGTGAGTCTATTACAGGAATTGAGCTCACAAAAAAATGGTTAGACAACCAACGCTCTCATTTTGGTATTAAATTGGATAAAAAAATATCTACAGGATGGGGCATAAATACTGTTACAAAACAAAAATCATTTTTTATTAAAAAAAAAGACATTTATTTCGAAGTCTGACTTTAACAAATGGTGTTATTCATTTTTCTATGACTACAAAAAAATGATTCAAAGTGCTTCCCTTTTTCCCTCACAACTTTGTAAATTCTATTGGAAAAGTCTTTAATGGTCGCACGTACTACTTTTAAGGGTATTTCCTCCCAGCATTTATTTAATTTCGACTTTGGATCTTTGATAATCTGGCAAGGAGAAGAGCAGGCTTCACCTTCATAATTAGTTCCATAAAATTACATAAAGAAGATGCGCGAAATAATTACTTGAATTGATTTGAAAACATGTAACAGGAATTATGCTCCACTCTGTACACATAATATAAATGACACGTGAAAACAAAAATTATATATTTAACACACGTGAACGATCCTCATTCTCTTTCAGCAAAGATCGAAATTCGGCAAGTCTGTTGCCTCGAGTCTGCAAATTATTCATGCAAAATTTTCTAGTGCTCAGCACCTGAAGTTTTCAATTTCCATGAGGCGCCATGAACAGCTGTTGCCGTGTCACTACACGGGCTTACTCTTCAGTAACTGTTAGAAAAAATTAGACCAATAAACTACCGTCCCGCTGCCAGGTACAGTCAAATTAAAAATTTTTGCCATCCTGACATCTAAAAGCAGATTCACAGTCCGTTGTACAAATAACCTTAATACAGGATAATTTCGATGTACGGATGTCAGAAAAAAAATATATCTTAGATGCAGGTAATGCTTACTTCTAATGTCCATACACGTATAGGCTATTATTAACGTGCCCGATACGTTAAGAAAAACCGAAATTATAACATTTTTTCGAACGTAGTGCGAATTATATTTCAAGAAACACTAAAATTATACTTTTTTTCAAATAGTATGTACTATGCGTCGTTATGAAGCCTATTTTGACTCGCACTAGAATCACAATTGAGGCAAATAATTAGGATTAAAGTAACGAATCACGAAGCTTCTCCAAGACGAGAACTAAAGCGACTTCACTCTAGTGCAAGTTGTCGTCGTTATGACACCTCAGCCACGGATGTCAGGAAAAATTAGAGAACTTACTGACCTCAGATACCAAATCTGCAACAGATTCTCACATTGCGAGTGGAAAAATCTGGCATGTTCAACAAGCAAACTTTTCTCATGAGAAAAAAATTAGAATTTTTTGAACAGATGTTTGGCCCCTTTTAGTATGAACAGAACTCTTGATAGCATACGTTCGCACCAGGACAGAACTTCTGATAATATATATATTAGAACGGGACAAAACTCCTAATGATGAACATTTCTAGATACAAAACATAGCTTAAGAAGGCCAACCACCTACTGAATTGGAAACTGCTACTGATCATACTTTGCGTGACCAGCTCCTCGCTGTCACGCTGCTTCATTTGTTTAACTCCTTGATAACCAATGGAACCTTTCGCTACCGCCGTGTTCCCAGTGCGCAAGGTTAACTTTGCTTGCTGCTATCACGACGGTCAGTTGAGGTGCCGAGAGCTCTAGTCAGTAGACGAAGAGTCCGTGCGAGTTACTGTTAACTCACTCTAGCTCTTCCAATTGCCACTAAAATAAGAAGTTGGACGGCGTGCTGTCAGTGCACTACAGGGGGTACAAAACAAGGTAACATGGAGGCCCTTGAAAATAGTTCTAGTTTATGTGAACTTGTAAGTTTCATTTAATTGCAATAGGAATAGGGAAATTCTCGTAACATATTACAATGAATGTCAGCAAATGATTTGGAAAGTTACGAATTTCACTGAAATTTTCAGATCAATTGCAGATAAATGTTGTCAAATTATGGGTTAAGTTTAAATGACATTGAAGTCATAGAATGATTCGTTCCACAAACTTCAACAACCCTACACCTAGAAACTTGCAATAATGTTACGAGTTCTAGAGCAGCAAAGGGATTAATTAGCCTGTCAAGAACTAATGACATCATCCAGAGGACTGAACAAAGGAGGTAACGGTGCTAAAGCTTCTCTTGTTTACAGCTTGCTTCCTAGTATGAGCAAGCCGTAAGACATGGGCTCAGAAGCGTTTTGTTATGTCTCCAACATGCACAATAAAAATTATTCTATTATCATGCCTAACATAAATTAAGCATCATATATCCTCGTACTTGGTTCTAAGACCAAGGGGATGGCCGAATATAAAGAGGCTTATTTAGGAGGAATTATCTCGTCCCTGATCCGGTCAACACATCATGCAACGGAACACAACCATATAACCGTGTCAAATTAGTATAAACGCGGCACTACTCCAAGGGATTAGATCCCGGGTCTGTCTCGTAAGATATCAGTTCCGTCTCGCTTTCAGTTAAACTTTAGATTATACGTATTGCAAAGTTTTATAACAAAAAGATCGAATTATGAAGCAGTAAAAATAATAGTTCTAAAATACTGTAGTAACAAAACTTCAAATCATAAAGTATAGGAGCTGCATATACTATTAACTTGTTCTTGATGTTCAAAAAATAGCTAACACTCAAACGCAGTTCACACAACAACACAATATCCGAAAACTCGTGAAATTACGTAGTTCCTACATGTACTGTAGCTGCTGCGTCATTACTGAAGTGTTTCAAATGCCGCAGCTTTAGCTGCGGTACGGCTCAGTTCACACAAAAACTTCAACAATCTTTGCATTCAATTGTTCCCACTCTGCATCTCTCTTCCAGACGCCTCACTTTCTTAATGACGTTAGATGCTGGACTTCTCGCACGCATACAGTTCTAAAAGCATTGACTATCTCGACTCCAGACGAGCGAAATGATGCGTGACGACCCAACAGCCACGTACTAAGTTGTTACCACGTACCAGGCCTCTCTTTAGAAAGAGAGACCTGACCACTTTGAAAGCAACGTCAAGAAAAAACGTCAAAATGCATCATTTCCAAGCGCGATAAGATACTTTAGTTCGCTTCTTGGTTTGCACAACGAAAGCTGTCGATTATCAGCCGAATGTAACAGATGTTGTCTATTGTTGCCAGTCTTACTCTACGTTGCGTGGTCCTCATAATGTGAGCGTAGATTGTGCAAAAGACTAGAAGTGGGACTGCACGCGTGAGTGTTGATCAGTGAACGGGTGAGTTAGAGTGACTATTTGAGAAGAGTGTGGCTGAGAGGTTGAGTGTGTAGGAGTGAGGGTAAAACTAAATAAGTGGATGGGTAAGTCGACGAAGCCTAAGCTGCCCACCAGCTCTACTTCGTGGCACTCCAGCACCAAGCGTGAGCTGTCCTGGGTGAACTCAGTCATGTTCCGAGTTCTAGTTAATGATTCGCAACGTAAATTAGAGGACGGGACACTAAGCTACCGGTGTTACAGTAAATGCACTGCAATGTTACTGTAACGGGGACCTTGTAAGATGAACCAGCGTGCGAAAATAAACACCTCAAACAGTGATATTAATTGGCAAGCCAAGACATTCAGTTCTGATGCTGTGAAATGAATAACCCACCTAAACCATAGGGATCTGATCCAGCAAAATAAAATTGCTCTAAAGTAATGGGATCTGACAGTGTAAAATGAAGAGACGGGCAAAACTGTTGAAGGCCGACCCTGTACAAACTGAAGGCGCGTTGAAGCTCGTGACTGTGATGTACATCACAGAGAAGAGGGTGCGACAGGAACGTTGAGTTAGCAAACAGTTCGGTACTCCCACGAGTCCTTGTCGTAGCCTTCATGCACGTGCTCCAACAACTTGTTACGGCGTTGCTCGCAGTATCTGCACAGCAATTCAAAATAATCAACGGTAGAATAGAATAGAATAAGGCAATAGGAACGAGCCGTTTGGCCCATTCTTGGTTCAATACCGAAGTCCCATGCCGTCTAAAGTAAATCCATCAGTCATGCACGTACACCTTAACCACGTAAGTCAATTTAGTCGTGTGCACACATGTCACTCACGCAATAATAACGAGTTCTGATCATATACAATGGAGGGAGCAGACGAGTATAAAATATGTACTGAAATACTTTATATGATATCGGCGATAAACATAGGCAAATATTTGGATAACTAAGTATTTTAATCATGGACAAATGCTTGGAGGTTAACGGAAGCTGTAAATATTTGGAAGACGAGGAGTACTAAACATACACAAATATTAAGGGGGAATTAGTAATCAGTAATCGAAAAACGAGAACTATTAATTGTAAGTAGTAAATACATGGAAGACGAGAAGTATCAAACACGTAATATCTCCACCAATGAATGTACTTCGCTTAAGGCCACAGAAATTCATCTCATAATAATTAACCACCACAGCCACAACAAAAGCGATCTCTCAGCAGTAATGCACGGTATCAGAAGGAAGTCATTCAAGTTTTAACACGTTTGTTGCGATGCGACCCACCGGTGGGTCACTTAGGTTAGGTTCTGTAATTTTTTCAGATCCTTCTAGTGACTATGCGTACAAAGTGAAGTTTTACACCAATCAGGCAATCGCAACAAACGTGTTAATGTAATGCATCTTTGAGGAAATTGGAGTAAGCATCCAAGTTATCAAAATGGTGTCACAACTGGTAGCCACATTTCACGTAGCGCTTTGTATAAGCCCGAAGGTTTCATTTTTCCCTGACCTGTATTTATCCTGAACCTTCTGTTTGATATCAGCCAGGTTCTCTTGCGTGATGTCCCTCTCCAGGTACTCAGACAGCTTCTCAGTGGAGGCTTCGAGGTCCCGCTGGTTGTCCTCAAATATGACGCTCTGGTTATTCTTCTGCAGGTAGTAGGCGAACACATACGTGTACATGAGCGTCTGGCGGCACTCACACAGGATGTCCACCGCCTTCTGCAAGAACTGCACCTGCACAGCAACAACGCGCCAGCGACTTCAGGTCAACCGCAAAATTAAAGGTAACATATAATTCATGAAACTATAACTAGCACACAATTTATTAAGGTATCATCTGAGGATAATTTGGAACGATATTATTTAGATTTCATTAGTTAAGGTACTTGTTGGCCGGCCGTAATTCCTTGGTTTACGGCGGTGCCGCCATACATTTCGAAGTCACGACGCCTGTTCTTATGAATTTAACATAAAATTACACATCCTAGTAACATAATATTCATCGCCAAGTCTGCACGGACATCAACTTAGCCAGCCAAGTAGTTTGGCTGGCTAAGCAGTAGATATGCAAAAATTAATTTTCCGTATTTATATCATTTACATGTTCTTTCTGGTATTAATTAACTGTATTTATTTGTACTTGATTCATGCAAAATTGTCATGTTCCAAATTATGTATAGAAACATGGTAAAAAAAACATGGCTGGCTAAGCAGTAGATATGCAATAATTAATTTTCCGTATTTATATCATTTACATGTTCTTTATGGTATTAATTAACTGTATTTATTTGTACTTGATTCATGCAAAATTGTCATGTTCCCAATTATGTATAGAAATATGGTAAAAAATAACAGGACTATGCTGTGTTTTACTATGCAGCTGGTTAGTTATGAAACTTCGTTATTTCAACATTAATTTTGCAATATGCTGTCCATTATAACATGTGTAAATCTTTCGTACACTTGCTATTAATTATGAAATAAACCTTAATACATGAGTGAAAAACAACAAGTGTATCCTCTCTTTCGAGTCCATTACGCAAATCAAGCACATAAGAAAAAGTACGAAATTATTATGGCATTCAAGTATGTGTAATTCAAACAGCTCAATCTGTCTGAGATATATTCCAACCTTGTGTTTAAAAATTACATGTGTTATTATACCATTATGTATGTAAGTGGCCAGGAAAATTAAAGGAAGTTTTCAGAGCAGGGTTTCGACTTACCGCGAATTTCGAAATAAGACGAGCCTTAAAAACGGAACCCCGACTTAAATCGAGATTTCACTGTACATAGTAGAATTTTCATTTGAACAAAATTTACGAAGGTATCATTTGGAAATAATGAGTAACTATCATTTGGAATGCTACGTAAAGGTATCATTCGGACATAATTAGAGAAGGTATCATTTTAATATAACAAGCAAAAATATCATTTGGACATAACATGGTTTCTCTGAACATTTGGTGCTTGTATCACTTGAACATAATCTCAAATATTACCTTTAATTTCAAGTGAAGGTAACACAAGCAAACACAGAAGTGCAGCCACACAACAAACCTCAATCCAGGACATGTAGCCACACAACACACCTCAATCCAGGACATGTTGTGTTGCTGCATCTCCTCCATCTTCTCCTTGGCGCTTTGGTAGAGCTTGTTCTCGAACTTGAGGCTCTGCATGTGGTTCATGTAGCGGTTGTAGTAGAAGAGGTAACGCTGGAGAGCAGACCTGGATTTCTCCTGCGCGTCTCTGGCTTGCTTAGCCTCGAACTCATCGTACCGATTGCACGAGTACCTGGCACGAGCAACATGCATTTATAAAGAGCGTATTCCAAAGTAGAAGATTAATCATCTATTAATCAGAATGTCCATGGAAATTATCACAGTAGTACACAATATGAAGGGCATTAAATTACATGGAGTTCAATTTAAAGGATTAAGTGTCTTTTGCTCGAATAATTTTAGAACTCATGGCAACTATCACAGAAGTACCTGACATCCACAAGCATTTGGTTCATGATTAAAATGAGGTTTGATATATAAAGCTATACGACATAATGAAATGCAATAAGTTTATACACCAAGATGCTTAGGGCAAGCAAACAACTATGTTGGTATTGTACCATAAATTCCAGTGGAAACAACCGAATTAGTGAACGTGTTTTTCTTTAAGGGGATCGGACTCCAGCACGAGAGCAAGAAACAAAGTACAAAACGTTAGAAAACAAGGTAACAAAAACTAAAAACTAAATACACACAAAAAAACTCTCACATAAAAGGAGCAAGGGAGCCGTCCCAAAAATATGAATACAAAAAAGGTAAAATAATGTATAAATATGAGAAATTCAACAGAACTTAGCGAAATCAGAATAGTATCAACACGTAACCAAAGATACGAGGAAATAAAAGAACATAAAAAGCAAGTAACGTAAGATTAAATAATATATAAAACACTAACTGCAACACGTATTAAATAAAACTATTATAAAATGAAAATAAAAAGGGGCGGAAAGTGTAAGAATTACCGGACAACACATCCAAGCAGCGACGCAGTCCTACAATTAGCAGATAACACATCAAAGCAGCGACGCAGTCCTACAATTAGCAGATAACACATCTAAGCAGCGACGCAGTCCTACAATTGAAGGGTGGAAAGCACTAGTGGACTACTTGCATTTTTTCCCAGAGGAGAAAATGCAAGTTGTCCACTAGTGCTGTCCACCCTTCATATAGTAAACTACTGGATCGTAATCGCCTCTGTCTGCGCTGTGTTAGCGACAGCACGGGAGTGGACTACTTGCATTTTTTCCCGTGGAAAATATAGTATATTTACCATGGGAAAAAATGCAAGTAGTCCACTAGTGCTTTCCACCCTTCAATTATGGGACAGCATATCTAAGCAGAGACTCGACTTATTTTGAGTCTGCAATAAAAGATACTGACCAAGAAGAGCCATGTGGCTCCCACGGACCCAGGCAGACCCAGCAGAACTCGGACTTGCAAGCGACGTTCTTGCACACCATGTGGTTGCAACCACCGTCCTTCTCTATGGTCACCTTGCACTTTGGACACTCCTGGAGGAGAAACACAGCATGAATCATTCGTCAACGATAGAATACAGCACATTTAAATCTATTTTTTCATGAATGGATGCGCTACTACGAAGTCTTGCTTGAAGTTTTAACTACTTCGTAGCTTGAATATCCCGTATTACTACATACACCACAGAACAATAGTCAGTGACAGACCAAAGTACCTTAAAAAGAATCTAATAGTATTAAACCCTTTCTTTGAAATTTCAACCAACTATGCTGTCATTTTCTACCATAATCACAAAATGTAAACCACAATAAATTAATTCAAGATTCGGACTGATCCTGATTCACTTTTGTTTCAGTCATCTGTACTTTTTACGCTTTAGGACACAGATCAAAATATTCACTAAGAACATATTAGTTTTCTGTCAGCACCGAGACAACGCACAGTAACATTGTCTTACTAGCAGACAACACGTGAAAATTCACACGTTTTTCATTGATTTTTCCGTTCGATTTCCGTGCCAGTGGACGCGGGATTTGTGAAGGCATTTCCACATTGAAGGATGTGCCTTTGTTATTCACAACACAATGCTTACAATACATATATACCCTACCAAGTTTTCTACTATCTAAATCCTTAAGAGCGTCACAGAAAGACGGACCAAGCAAACAACAAACTGTGTATTATTATACAGTGGAATATTTTGAGTGAGAGAGAGATCTTTCATATAGAACAGCTACTACTACGCCTAGTTAATTCGGGTCTACTACACCAACCACAGCCCCAGCTCCCACACAGCCCCACCTCCCACACAGCCCCACCTCCCACACAGCCCCACCTCCCACACAGCC
>VCRD01002229.1:70312-90931 GCA_006783055.1 Trinorchestia longiramus | reverse complement strand
GCACCTGTACCTGCACCAGGGCTGCAAACACGCACCTGTACCTGCACCAGGGCTCCATACACGCACCTGTACCTGTACCAGGGTCCATACACGCACTTGTACCTGCACCAGGGCTCCATACACGTACCTGCAAAAGGTCCATGTGAGGGTGGTTGAGGTCGTGTAGCAGGCAGCGCTAGCAGCAGCAGGAGGAGGAAGTATGGTTGCGTTGTCCAAGTCTTGCCCTGTGTTGCCTTCATGGCGGTGTTACTTGATGCGTCGTGACGGTGGCGGTGTTACTGGATGCGTCGTGACGGTGGCGGTGTTACTTGATGCGTCGTGACGGTGGCGGTGTTACTTGATGCGTTATGACGGTGGTGGCGTTACTTGATGCGTTATGACGGTGGTGACATTACTTGATGCGTTTGACGGTGGTGACATTACTTGATGCGTTATGACGGTGGTGACATTACTTGATGCGTTATAACGGTGGTGCCGTTACTTGAGTTAGCAGATGAGCTTACTTCACTGACTCAAATTAACCTCACTTTCATTGTTCAAACAAATTATTTTCTTCAATATCTTTCTGACACCCAATTTGCTTTTCGAACAAACCAGCTTGTGATGTACGGTAATTTTGACACTCGATTGAATTTTTCTTTGAGTGCAAACCAGTACAAAATTAACGACTTTTCGGAAGTAAAATATATACTTTTTTAAATTTCATGGCAATACAACTATTTCAATATTTACCTTTCACTTCACTCAATGTTCAATGAAAATTTGAGGACTTCATTTTCCGAAGCAGTCAAAATTTTGGAACTTTTTCCTCTCTATCGAAAACTAATAAGAACTCATATCGATGCATAGTTGTTCTCTGAAAAAAAAAGATTTACATTCATAGAGCGTGACAATTGTTGCGTGACTCCTGTTAGTTATCATGTGAGACCTGTTAGTTATCATGTGAGACCTGTTAGTTATCATGTGAGACCTGTTAGTTATCATGTGAGACCTGTTAGTTATCATGTGAGACCTGTTAGTTATCATGTGAGACCTGTTAGTTATCATGTGAGACCTGTTAGTTATCATGTGAGACCTGTTAGTTATCATGTGACACCTGTCAGTAATGATGTGACACCTGTTGGTTATCATGTGACACCTGTTAGTTATCATGTGACACCTGTTGGTTATCATGTGACACCTGTTGGTTATCATGTGACACCTGTTAGTTATCATGTAACACCTATTAGTTATCATGTGACACCTGTCAGTAATGATGTTACACCTGTTGGTTATCATGTGACTCGTGTTAGTTATCATGTGACTTTAGTTAGTGGTCGTGTTGCTCCTGTTAGTTGCGTGTGACATATATTAATTATCGTATGACATCTATTGGTTATCGTGTTACACCTTTTGGTTATCATGTGACTCCTGTTAGTTATCTTGTGACTTCAGTTAGTGGCGATGTGGCTTCTGTTAGTTGTGTGACAACACAGTCCAACACAGCCGTCACACAACAGATCAAGGTTAGATAAGGGATCTAGAAGACAATACACGCAGATAGAAACTTCACCTTCACAGCAAGTCCCATCACCAGATACCCTTCTACGTACAAAGTTCGTACCGAGCCATTTATGACACGTGTATGCCTGAATAGTAACTTCATACCTCTATCTGCCTTTATTAAAACATAGGTTTTGAAATACTATCATATCGAATGTTACTGAGCATAATTACAGGATCAAGTCCATCTATCTAAATGTACAAAAAATCCTTTACAAGCAACCGTCAGGCGCCCACGAATCTATCTCTATAGCTTCGTAATTTTTCATGGCCGGAACCTCAGATAATAATTCATTTGAAAGTTCTCTTGAGCAGCAGTTGAACAGAATGAAAATTAAAAAATAGGGAACTGGTTGGAAGTAATTTTCAGTGGATCGCTTTTTATGACCAAGCAAGTCGAAGCAGGAAGGATTTTTAGAAGCCCTCCAAGCACCAGTGAGATGTGCACGAGCATTTTATACATTGTTAATAACGGGCTCAATAATATTGCTTAACCAATAATTTTATTGCTCGATTTAGTGACAGACTTCAGTGAGAACGAACTTTGCTTGGTGAATATACTTATTGTCTACTTTCATAAAATGAAAGAAAAAACACAAGTTGCCGCGCATGTATAAGTTCTGCAGTGATTTAGTCTTCAATGATAAAACTATACGCTATGACCGCATAACTGTACGTATACATTCACCGATTGAACCTGACAGACTTTTATTTGTTTACTCCAAGAAGCAGGGAGCTGCCAATGTTACTGGACTATGCAGTAACTGTAGACCTACAAATCGTAAGAAAATCCCGCGGGAATATTACGGCATTGGAAGATTGCGCCAATGATGGCCGCCATCTAGGCGAGTTTTTATAGAGAGTCCGGAGGGCGAAAAGTTGGGGCAGCTTCGACCCTTTCACGACACTGAGAGCAGGAGAAGGGAGCATTTTTAGAAGTTGTGTTCCGAGATATGGTAGCTTACTTTCCAGACAGGAAACTTACTTAGTACGAAGGTTTATGGTAAGTGGTTAATTCGGGGCACAAAATTCGAAACTCGTTCGAAATTTACCTGAAAACCATCCAGCAATCTGAGCGTCTATGGTCGTTGTATCCAAGCCGAGGGATACACAATGGACAGAAATAGAAGCTAAACTTGTGAAGAAAATTTTGCATTATAAACGAAACACTTTTTACGGCATAAAATTAACCGCCATTTGCATGCTTATTATAGAGATTGCGTTAGTGTTCTGTGGGTGAGATGGGGACAAGGAACATGCAAGTAGATGATGCAAGTCGTCTGAGAAATTCTTTTAAAAGGAGACGGTGTGCCTCCTGTGATTTGAAATCCATATTATGACTTGAATGTGTATTATTTGTGTGACTTTCACTGGGGTTTGTTAGCGTGAGCATTTGAGAAATAATTGTGAAAACTAATTTAAAAATTAGAAATTGTTACTTATAAATTTGAAAATGCTTCATAACAGTTTAGTTGTATAACATTTGAACAGCTAAAATGTAGAACGTCTCAAGGAGTAGATAAATCTTCGTGTAAAATATTAACACTACAAATAAAAATTCTGTGTTGTCATGTTGCGAAATAGAAAAGCCTCGTCAATGATTTTTGTAGAAACAATTTTATAATTCTTCCAATGAATAAAGTAAACAGAGTAATCCAATAAAGATGACGTTCATTCTTTTTTATGTTTAATGTTTATTGAAAATTATTTCTACTATATTAATGTTCAATATTATTGAAATTATATTATAACGTGATGCTGTAAGTCATCGATACACCTACACGTGTTTTGTTTAATAAAAATCGACTCTTGAAATTGTTCCCTGGTTTCACAAGCGATGAGACTTGATCGCAGCGACTATTCTAATTTCTTCAGTTCATGAGAAGCTAAAGCAGGAATAAAATTCATTTATCGTATTATAGTCGACGCTCTACGAAATTGTACACTTATTCGAAAACTTAGCTGGATTGAGGCACGGTAACTTTAACAATGTGTTACAAATATATATATATATATATATATATATATATATATATGTATATATATATATGTATATATATATAATTAACTGTTCCTCAAGTCCTTTTAGATCTATTTCAATTCAACGAGGTTGTCACTGGCGGTATTTTTCATGGCGACACACCTGTCTTCCTCCCAAACGTCTTTTCATTAAACGGGATCAACTTCATTAACCCTAGGATTATGCTTTTCATTACCTCATCGCCTGTTGCATTATTTTTTGCATTAAGGGATTAGCATTAGCGAATTCCTTGCAAAACGTCGTATTTATTACCTCTAGTGTCTGCATCCATAATAACACACCTGCAGTGACTGTGCATTGCAGTTCCATGAGAAATGATTTTTAAACATTCCATTAGATTTCTCTTGCTGGTGTTTTCTAACTGGTTAGGCTGCAGTTCGGGGCACTTCAGGCTACAAATGAGTTTTTTACTTGATTTCTTTAGCATAGCAGTCGACAGAAGCCACTAAGGCGCATCACACCGATATTAAACTGGACTGTAATGGTCAGTCTGTTGCTATGGTATGATGGTCTTTAAGAACAAAAGTATTTTCAAGACGTAAGTTTTGAATATTTCAAGCACGCAGTACTGTTGTGTCTGTCTTGTTGGGCTCCATGAAGAACGTGGGTAGAGATGTGCTTTAGTCATATTCGTGTTGTATGGAACATTTTATTGTTAGGGAAATTCAAGGCTCAGATTCTTCAATAACTTGTACGAAACAGTTAACGGGTTTGATAGCAACAATCACGAGTACTTTTTAAAATGTTTAAAGAATTAGAGAGCGTGCACTACCTCCGTTCCCAGAAAAAAGTTGGTACACTTGGGTTGAGGAAGAGATTCTGCCACCAAAATATCCTCGGATTTCAAACTTTTAATGACTGCCTCACGACTGTAGCTGACCGGCAGCAGCGAGTGTGTGAACTCAAGGTGACAGTTGCCGACTACATTTCCGTGGCAATTTAAAGGGAATAAATTCATTCTATGAACACATTTTAGCATCAAATTTTACACACATATTCTAAAAATATGTTGTATAAGTACATTTAATAGGTACATTAACTAAACACAATACAAACACAATTCAAAACACATTTTTAAACAGGTTGTATTGACACATTCTTCAATCATAGTCTATTAACAAATTCTATAAACAAATTTTATAAACAGATTGTGTACACACATTTTGTCTTGATGTTTCACAGCAAAGCATGATAGAATGAAGAAAAATATTGAGTGAAATTTAGGATACACAAATTTACTTATACACAAGTTACAAATAAAAATATGTCATATATTATGTTATCAACATTTAAACACTTTGAAAGATGAATTTTGCCGTAAGATTTCTTTATATTATAGCACTGTAGGGCATGGGGTCTAAATCACAAATAGACCGCACCAGTATACTCTCGTTATGTATATTTTTATATAAGAAATTACATATGCTGTATGAGTAAGAGGTTAAAGTTAGGGTAATTTAAATTACTAAACGACTAATAAATGGTAAGGTAGATTATAGACAAGCAAATAAGCGACGTTTAAATCGATCATCGCATATTCAAAATAATTGCATGATGGGATGATAAAAATTAGTTAATATCTCATATACTCGTGATTAGGCTACCTAGGGATATGAATAAATTATGAACTTGTGATTGGGACACTGTAAGTATCTGGGCACAAATTATATGAAATGTACGACAAAAACTATGAAATTAATCATTCCCATGATAACGTGGCATAAAAAGAAGCAGTTTGTATTTCATTACAACATTAATGAGCGCAATGAGCGTGAAAAGACAGCCCTCTTGTATTGAATGGAACAAATGCTGAAAGAAATTTAGAGACGTACATTCAGCCATTACACACAGACGTACAAGTACAAGCGATTGTCAGGCCCCTAGCAAGAGTCGTGAAATATTTTTAATATGTTGAGTGTATATCGGATGTATTGGATATTGGATCAGTGAGTGTTGAATCTATGGGATATTGGATAAACATGAAATATTCGATATCAGTTTGGTATAAAATATTTGATGAATTCCCCCTGGTTTTGCTAAGTGAAATTTGCAGTGAACGAATAACGAAGGACGAAGCTATTTTATTTATAGTTTTCTCGCAACAATTTTACAGCTATACTCATCAAATGAATCTGACAGTTTAGTTTGGTCCAGGACCTTATCTTCTCAACAAAAATGAAGCTTAAATCGCTTATGACAAAGAATTTAATTTTTCGAAACAGAACGACTCGAGTCTCAGAAATAATTTACCAGGAAGCAATTTTGTATTATAGTTAAGATGATTAAATATTTTGCGCCATTAGCGAGCGATGATGCGATATTTTGTCCCATTAGCGAGCGATGATGCGATATTTTGTCCCATTAGCGAGCGATGATGCGATATTTTGTCCCATTAGCGAGCGATGATGCGATATTTTGCGCCATTAGCGAGCGATGATGCGATATTTTCTCCCATTAGCGAGCGATGATGCGATATTTTGTTCTATTAGCGAGCGATGATGCAATATTTTGTTCCATAAGTGAGCGATGATGCACTTTTATGTCCCATAAGTGAGAGATGATGCAATATTTTGTTCCATAAGTGAGAGATGATGCGATATTTTGTTCCATAAGAGAGCGATGATGCGATATTTTGTTCCATAACTGAGCGATGATGCAATATTTTGTCCCATAAGTGAGAGATGATGCGATATTTTGTTCCATAAGAGTGCGATGATGCGATATTTTGTGCCATCATCGAGCGGTGATGCGATATTTTGTGCGAACATTAGCGATATTTTGGATACGTTAATGTAGGAAACACCTAATTTTCAACAAAAACACGATCAATTTAAAGAGCATGAGTGCTGCACTCATCACGTGCTGGAAAAATGATTCGCAGCTTCGATTACTGCGTCTCACGGGTGAGTCAAAAAGCTAAAACAAGTAACTTAGAAACCATGGCTTCACATTTATTTGCCTACAGAACCGAGATGCTTTTGCATTTTTGTTAATCTTTTCCAATAAATGGAAGCAAAGTACTAAATGTTGTGTTTGATGTTTTACTAAAAGTCATGAAGTTAATTTAAGACTCATTCCAAATAGATGACATCATACAATAAGAATTAAAATTAAAGTTTTGCAACCAAATTATTTTTTTTTCGTCAACTGCAGCACCTGAGAAAACCAACAAATATGTTTTGAAATCCACTGTAAAATGCAACTAATATCGTCGCATAGGAATTCGGTATCTGGTTTTCTAGTGTTTTATTAAAACGGAATATTCACACTGAAACAGAGAGGGACATCAAAACCAGACTGAGTTCATCGTAGACCCGAGCCAATTTTAACTTGAACGAACGTTTTTATTTCGTTTCGTACCTAGAGAACAAAGCAGAAGTGCAAAACACAGAATAATTTTTCATGTCCGAGTATCAGTAGAATGCAGAACATGAAGCTCAGCAGCTCAACTCAAACTGTTTTAATGACGTGTTGGACATTCCTGCGAGTGAATAGATAGGAACAAAAGGGTAATAAAGCTACTGCGAAGGCCTCACTTGCCTCTGAAGGCCCCTTATTATTGCACTAGAGGGCCGTAATTAGAAGGGCGTTCAGTTGCATGGAACACAGTATTGATTCATGCATAACATACCTCATTCGGATGAACATAGATTTGTGTATTAAGTAATTAATTTGTTTCCTGGATAAATAGCTTCTAGTGCCTTTCTTCTTTTTCGATTCAATACACCTTTAATTTTAGATGAGTTCTCTGATTAAGCTATACGTGAGTTACTTAACGGGGACAATACTTCATATTTTTGATCTGAAATCCGTTGTAGCTTTCTATAGTGGGCAGGAGCCAAATACCCATACTGTATGCCGCGGTCTTCATTGTTTTTGCACAGGGGCGACAACCCTTCGTTGGCCTCGTTGCTGTGGAAAATAGACACAGGGAAGTATCGCTCATTTGATGGGCATCCCGGATGAAAAATATTGACATCAGAGATCTAAAGATTCTCGCCCTTCCCTCCCAGATTAAATGTAACATTGGCCTTCAATATGGCATCGCAGTAGATTTTGAAATTTACTGGATTAAACCGATAGATGAATGAATGAATTAAAATGTTCATCAATAAGAGAAGCAAATAAAATTTGACGTTTCAATCATTCATAATTGAAACCTAATTAAGTCAATGAGTGGCTGAGCCTTCAACTTCAAGAGAAATTTTTACTTCACCTGCCACATGAAAAAAGAGTTAACAAAACACAAACACACTTCAACACAAATCCACGCTATTTCAACACTCGCAGTATCGTCAAATTGCGCTCTTAAGCACGTAGTTTTGGGCACCTAAACGTGTGAATATTAAATTGTAACACAGCATTGCTTGCACGTGCAATTTTTTCAACAATAGGCGTGCTGAACATATGAAAGTACGCGTTTAGGTGCCTTCCTTCACGACAACTCGCTTTCGTGTGCAGTAGCGACATGCAAATTGTTAGTTGAGTGACTACCTAGAACTGAAACCAGGGTTACTAGGAAATAGTAGCCACGGTTATTAGTAAATAGTAGCCACTGTTACTAGCAAATAGAAGCCAGAGCTACTATTTGCTTGCATTAATTATTTTTTTATTGCACGTTTTTGTCAAACGTTCAAGAATTTCGGGTTCTTCAGGCTCTCACAAATTGCAGTCTTGTCAGTATTTAAAATGAAATTTTTTAGATGGTTCCAGCAAGTGCTTTTTATAGGGTTTTTAGAAATTACAATTTTGCTTGAAATTCAGATGCTAAACTTCAACATTTCCAAAAATTATTTTTTGCCAGGATTTTATCAATTAGAGTTTTTTAGGCTCTAATTTTAATTTTATAAGGCTGTAACACATTATATTTGAACTTATCATTCTCAAATGATACTATCAACAGCCTGATCAGTATCACAATTTGTATACTTTATAGAACTCAAGTTTGTACGTGATCAATTTTCTCAGAATTATCTAGCCATAAAATATGACTACAGTTCAAATGCTTTTAAAAGCGTCAGCTAGCGCTACGTGAGATCCCGGAGGCCCTTGTCAAGGAGTAATTTTTTGCTGCAAATAGCTTCACTTTTGAAGATGTCCAATTGGCTAAGACAACGCAGCTGGCCATGCAGAAAGCACCATCACTTACTTACATAACCACGATAATTGTTTTATCTCTCGCGTCATTAACTTGTCTAATTAGTGCCATCATGTATACGTATAATTGCTTTGCCTAGCAGATATTAACTGAGAGAATTTAAACGATTTTATGCTTCATTGCTGCACGACAACACTCGTCGATTCCTATTTTTTTTTGGCCTCTTTCTTAAACTTTTAAGATCACTTAGCAGTTTTTGGAAAGTAAAGTAATGAGCTTATTTCTCAATTTGATTTCTACAATTAACCAATAAATAAATGAGTAGTAGTATTCCAAATTTCTTCACAGAGAAGCTAGTTCGTAAGGTACAAAACTTGATGTTAGACTTAGATGCAAAATACGCAAATTTTATCTTCGTAAAGTCGTTGTGAATGAATGCACAGGTGAAAAATAAATCGAACTTATTTATTTTTTTCTATTTTTAGGTTCACCGAATTTGAAATTTTGAAGAAAAATTTCAAATTCGCAATGAAAAACTACTATTTTAGTTACGAATACAGAGATATGAAATCATTTTAATCATTCTCTGCAAATATAGTGAAAGTGAGCTCAATATTTGAGCAATTGTGAGGTAAAGCAGTGAATAAAAGTTGATTTTCCTGGATTTATTGCGATTTTGAATGAGATTATCGCATTGATGGCAGTCTTGCCCTAATCATGACCTCTAGAATGTAGTAAAGGAATTTGACTGCAACAAGATCGCAAGTTAGACGGAGGTCAACAATTTCTAGTTGTGTTCTTAATTAAGAAGGATTCCTTTTGTACACATAAAGTTTCATGCTTGAGTTATGTGTACCGTGCACTCGTGAAATTTTCTTCTTAACGTATGAGAACAGAACTCTCAAAAAGCTTCATGCCGTACGGCTGTGCTGTATACACGCAAAACTTTATACGTGACGGGTATGTGTGTACATAAACTCTTGGAGCACATTGAGAATCCAAGAATAAAATATTGAACACGCTCTAAATTGTTGAACATTATTAGCTGAGCTCGTAAATCCTATGCGAGTTAATAACCAAATGCAACTCTGGGCCCAAACAATAAATCCAAGCCTGCACAATTAGTGGACATGCAAGGCACCCACGGTTCAGTGTTGGCCAAGGGAATAAAGCTTGATGCCTTGATGAAAGCGGTCACATTGATGGGACTATGAAATTGCCGTTTTTACGAGTCTTCAAGTCCATTACAATGCTAATGCCCGACTCTGTGCCTCCTCGTCTTCGGAAATTAATCACCCCAAGTCCTCCCCAGATATGGTTGTCCCCTCAGAAGAACGAAGAAGTGGAGTTTGGCTCTTCTCTATTGCTCATACAAGGCGAACTTTTCGTGATGAGATGCAAATGAAGTTACTGATAGAACGGAAAAAATCTTTGCCTGTGGGTATGTTTTTTGAAATGCAAGCTAAAGTCGTAGCACGAATAATCAACGAATTTCGGGTACATTTTTGCCAAAAATGATGCATACATCTTTGGTACACTCGTATTAAGAATAATGCAGGAATCGTGGGCACGTCTTATATGTCGTGGGTATGAGGGAAATGACTATCACGTAGATTTTTTATTCTCCATTAACTTACAAGCGAGTTAATTTTATTGAAAGTGTTTAAAACTTCAGAGTTGATGGGGCTAGAGAAGACATCTTTGTTTAGCGACAGAAGGCAGCAGGTGCGAACAAAACTTTGCCGTTATTTTCATAGGCAGTTCAAAAATTTTGAGCCAAGTTAACACGTTAAGTGCGAAGTGACCCACCGGTGGTCACTAAGGTTAGGTTCTGTAATTTTTCAAAGCTTTCTAGTGACTGTATGTACAAAGTAAAGATTTGCACCGGCTAGGCAACCGCACTTAACGTGTTAAAAAAGCGTTCGAATAAGTGAAATGTTAACGTATTTAAAACAGTTATTTTATCACTTAACAAATGAGCTTAGTTGAAATGGTGCTTATTTTGAACAGTTTCTGGTAGCACTACATGTATATAATAAGCAACACTAAAACCAACAATCTTCTAATAGATAATTTGTAATCCTACTCTGAGTTTAATTGCCTTACAATTATGAGGCGCTCTGCCTCCTAAGCTACAAAAACTAGGAAAAGTTTCGTATTCTTGATGTAGAGCTGAGAGATATCAGCGACATAAGCGCTAACTTTTTAACTTTTAAAGTGGTGATCCCGGCCAGGTTTCATAGCCTCATGAAGTGGTAAAATTTCGGTCCAAGCCGGGCCCAAATTTAGGAGCAATATTTATGAAAGCATAACGTATTTTCATTCTTTAAGCTTGTTTTCATTTAAATTTGTCGCGAGTTCAAGTGCATCTTATGAGTGCAATTACTGGACATGCTGAGAGAAGGGATAATTCTCATAGGACTCGAGATAAAGTTCGATAATATTTCAAGGACCTGATGTACGACTTTAAAATCGTCTCATAAAATTGTAAATATAACTGGTGGTATTTTGAAATAGATGCGCTAATGATATACGCATTGAAAATCATTAAAAATAATCTGCCTGTATGAACAATGCACGTATCTTTCAAGAATATATACGAATCCCATAAAAAAATATAAATGTATGTTATAAGAACAAACTACGTATACTGTGGTATCAATGAACGCATTCTATAAAATAAAATACACGTTTATCAGGACTAAAATCAGTATTTCCTAAGAATAATGTAAGTTTCTATATGAATAATACAAGCGCCCCAATAGGATAATACACGCATCCCAGTAGAATAATGTACGCATTTCTTGAGAGTACAATACGCATACCATAACTGCATACGCGCATAGACATAGACCAGTGAGCATAGATAATGATTCCTCCCACATTCCTTAATGTCGATATGTGTTTGATGTAGCACAGGGCTTAATTTATCCCCTGGTTTAATTTATCCCGTGGTTTAATTTATCCCGTGGTTTAATTTATCGCGTGATTCAATATATCACATGGTTTACTTTATCCAGTGGTTTAATTTATCCCATGGTTTAATTTATCGTGTGATTTAGTATATCACATGGTTTTATTTATCCCGTGGTTTAATTCATCGCGTGATTTAATATTTCACAGGGTTTAATTTATCCTGTGGTTTAATTTATCGCGTGATTTAATATATCACATGGTTTAATTTATCCAGTGGTTTAATTTATCCCGTGGTTTAATTTATCGTGTGATTTAATATATCACATGGTTTAATTTATCCCGTGGTTTAATTTATCGCGTGATTTAATATATCACATGGTTTAATTTATCCCGTGGCTTAATTTATCATGGAATTTAATGTATCACGTGGTTAAATTTATCCCGAGACCTACTGATATTACGGACATATTTTGTGAATCAAAACCTATAAGCACATGAAACATACTTCAAGGAATAGAACATGAAAGAACAGGGAGTACGTTTTGAAGAATAAAACTTATAACATGGAACATGTTTTGACGAATAGAACATAGAAAAACCTGGAATGTACTGTATTTGAAAAGCAATTATTAAAACTTTGGATGTATTTTCCACAATGGAACATTGAAGAACAGAAAAAATACTCTATACAATGCATTATAGAAGAATAGAAATATTTTTATGGAAAAAAATCACCTCCAACAAGGATGTCGTAAAAAAACATAAAGAATCTACAGCATTGTACCAAAATACATCAACGTTGATTATAGTCCGTCCCTCCATAATGTAGAATGCAATAATATTGTTCGGACGAAATGCCCAGTTTTCAGTTATCGACAGCCTGGTCAAATTTGTTTGTTCAACGCAAAATATCTCAAGTACGTGCTTTTGAGGCTCACCAAAGCAATTCATCTCTAGAGGAAGATGTAAATTATGCATCACTCACGGTCCAGTACACACACACCTGGGGTAACAAAGACCATTTGAGCTGCTTGGGGCTCTGCATCGTCTTTCTTCTTCATCATCGCACGTAGTATGTATATAGGCTTGAAAATTTACGTTTTGCAAATATGCTGCTGAAAATATAAGTTCCACGAATGTACTGGAGGAATTTTACAAGTAAGTATGATTGTGAAATTTTTCGTTTGCTAAACATTCTATTGAAATTTTACCGTTTATAAACATTTCGTTGAAATTTTACTGTTCGGAAATATTCCACTGAAATTTTACGGTTCATATACAATCTGCGGAAATTTAAAGCCACGTAAATGTTTTAGAGAAAGTTTAAATTCAGTAAAAATTCCTTTGAATAATTAGGCTTGATTTAGCGTGAACGCTTTGGCCTTCTTGATTGCATCACACGAGCTGCCTAACACGACCAATATTAAGTCTACAAAGAAGCCGTGATAAGAAAAGTTTTTCATTATTTGTGTGTTGCAAATAAACGATGAAAACTGGTCGGCGATAAATTGTTGAAATTTATTCGTTCCAACGTTTATATCTTGTCTCATTATCAAGTAAATTTAAAAGATGTATCAGGTCAAAAAATAAGTTTTTTAGACTCTCATGCAAGAAAATTGAGCGTTGCTTTTCTAACGATAAGGAAATAATTTTCAAAATGCATAATTAAAAATTGAGCTATTGTTTGGTGCAAACCTATTACATAAAAAGAAATTTTTACTTACTAGGATACCATGCATTAGTAATAAAGTTGGAAGCCACTGCTAATGCATGCAAATAACTCATTGAGAACATCATGCATGAAAATAACAATACTGAAATAATGACAAGATAACGATGTTGTTATTAATCATGCAAGTAGCAGCTTAATAAAGAATATGTAAGCCATAAAATCATGCTAAAACACAATACCTTAAACAAGCTCAAAAATATTAGGTTTTCTCATATGAAATGTTGTATTTAGAGTAATTTTCTTAATCAATTATACATAAACCTGATTATTTGTATGCATATGGGTAGTCTTAAGTATTTTTTATTCCCGACAAAAATTTTCTTTAAAAGCATTACTCTAATCATATGGCTATGTTGACAACAGAGCAATATCGTGTCATTTTCCTGTACGAATACAAGCTGGTCAGGTAGACCACTGAAGCCTCACGAAACATCAAGCGAACTTTTGGTAACGATGTTGTTGATACCAAAACTCTTCTGAGATGGTTTAAAAGAATTCGTGCAGGACTAAAACCAGCTCTTCTAAATGATGAAGAGAACAAAATCTGAAAACCACAATTCGAAGAATTTCATAACAACTCAACACATCTCGTCCAACTGTTTCTCGACATTTGAAAAAATTAGAGAAGTCAAAAAGATGGAAAGGTTTGTTCCACATTAACTTAACGAAAATTAAAGGAACAAGAGGCTCAAAGTGTATTCAATGTTGGCTTCTCGGCTCGAACGAAATTCAACTTTGAATCGAATCATTTCATGTGTCAAGAATGAATACTCTTTGATAACAGCAAAAGAACTGGGTAGTGGACCCAGAAGAGTCGCCTCCACACTACCCGAAATCCCCTTTACATCCGCAAAAGTTAATGATCAGTGTTTGGTGGGGCGATACTGCAAAACGGCAATACTGTAACAGCAGCATCTTACTGCAAGACATTGATTGCATGCATGAAAAATTGAAGAAGAAGCATCCGAGACTGGGGAATAGAGATGGACCAATTTTGCTGCACGATGATGCACGACCCCACACCTCTAGACGTCGACAAACTGCAAAGTCTGAATTATGAAATTTTGCCTCAACTTCCCTATTTTGCTGATATATCTCTCATTGATTATCACATGTTCAAGAATTTTGAATGTTTCAGAGAATGTATGCTTTAAAAAACGTTGGTCGAAGGTCATAGAGAAGGAAGGATCATAATTTAATGAAAATAAACTCTTTACGACAGTTATTTTCTTTCATTTTCATATGCAACATTTCATGTGAGACAACCGAATATTTTTTATTGGAGTGACCACCTAAAAACCACGAAATAATGTTCAAGATGTTTATTGAAAAACGGAAGTGTGTTAATGAAAGTGTATTCTGCATCATTCACGAGTGTATGAGGAATTATGGATTATGTTCACTTTGCTTATCAATTAATGGTTAATTGCCTTTATCCGGACTAATGTTTAGTAAATGACGATTTAGAGTCTGGCAGTAGAGCAGCTGCACATAATGATGATAAAATTCTCATCAGCTGATGACTTTTTTCCAACCCAACATGAAAAGTTGAGCCTGGGTCAAAAAATCATCAATTTTAATCTTGACCTGAAAAAATGGACTCAAATACCACGAACATCACAAGCCCCAAAATTGAGCGCAAAATTTTTAAAGGGCGCTGTTTACACACCAATTTATTTTGCAGAATTGACCTCATTGATGTAATTATGGACGGCAGCAAACGATGAGCAGGACTGGCTGATGTGTGTGTACACGCTACTGTGAGGGTGTGTGTACACGCTGCTGTGAGCGTGTGTGTACACGCTGCTGTGAGGGTGTGTGTGTACACGCTGCTGTGAGGGTGTGTGTGTGTACACGCTGCTGTGAGGCTGTGTGTACACGCTGCTGTGAGGGTGTGTGTGTATACGCTGCTGTGAGGGTGTGTGTGTACACGCTGCTGTGAGGGTGTGTGTGTACACGCTATTGTGAGGGTGTGTGTACACCCTGCTGTATGGCTGCATATCGATCAAAACTTTACTGTCGACGACCGTCCATGAAGCTACTCAATGGAATGATAAATTACCTCAATGATCAAAAGAGCAAAGAACCTGGTAGTACATGCATCAAAAGAGCCATGAACATTGTGGAAAATGCATCAAAAGAACAACGAACATTGTGATAAATGCATCAAAGAACAATGAAAAGAAGGTAACGGAATAAAAAATATCTGGAGACGCAATATAAAATTGTTAGTCGTGAAAATTATTACGTTTTAATTTAAAGTCTGACGTGTTATTTTAATTCACAATATGGTGACAAATCTGCTCAGCCCATAGGAAGATCTTGTTCAGATCATGAGGAAATAAATGCTCTGTTTAAAAATAGTTACTAACATCGCAAGAAATCCAAAAGCATGGCCACAACTGAGGTACTTGATTGAAGTTTCGAATCTTAAAATGTATTCCGAAATTAATAGGGTTAGATCTGACAAAAGAGCCCAAAACCAACTCCGATTAACTGTCACCTAAAAGTACAGATGTCGTCGCTCATAAGTACTAATGAAAGAAATATGTATATGTTTAAGAAAATTGAACTAGTTAGATGTTGTGGAGAGCCACACAAGTTTTGCATCGTTTGAAAGATCAGTAAACGATACAAAAAGTGCACATTGATTTTGTGTGTAAAAGAGAGGAATAAATCTACTAAGAAATAGTCGTACGTCTAAATAAACTATGACTATACTAGTATAGCCTCTGAAAATATAATAAACATCTACTCTACTGAAAATTATATTTTTCTTCAGGTTTTCAACCAGAAGACTGCGATGCCACGTGCTTATCAGTTTCTCTCAATTTGTCTGTTCTCGAACAGGACTGAGTTGTTAGCTACCAAACAGAAAATACGAGTACATAATTCCCGGCTTCTAGCCTCCAGAGTTAGAAATCGATTCCTTGTCTTTGTGACATATCAAATGGGGGGGCATTAAACGGAATATTGCAGGGAAATGATTACCTTTTTAGCAACAACCATATCGATGTAGTTGTGGGAAACCAAATACAGGTCATTAATTAGATGTAAGTTAATTTTACGATCCTCATTTCTATAACGCCTGTATGTACTTTGCATCTCAACATGAGCTCGTGGTTGTGTCACCATCGTCCAGTTTGGCAAAATTAAAAGCGGGTGTAAATATATAAATAATTGACCAATTGGTCAAAAAGCAACGTCGATAATTTTAGGTTGGATTTTGGTACTTGGACAGCGTACAGTTTTCACCGTAATGAATGTGTCTAGTTAATCTACCTATTATGTTTGACAGTCAAGTTCTTACTTCGCAGTGATGGCAATTGAGTTCATGTTATGTGTACAACTCATAAGTAATTAGTTTACATTTCCAAGTCGACCTACAGAACTTTCAAGGACTAAAAAGCTCAATTTCTGACAGAGTTAACTTGCGTTCATACAAGTTAGATTCTTCAAAGACAAGGTATAGGCTTTACAAACATCAAGGTTTTAAAACACGCCCAGGCTGTGATCAACAGCTAGATCTCGTGAGTGAGAGAACTAATATTCTTATTGTCTGCTAGTAGTACCTAGTATTTCTTTCTCGTAAAGGCTACCCTTTGATACAATGGTATGTGCATATTATTCTATTACAGGTACTTGCAAACCAACGGGATAAGAAACCATGAAAAAATCGTTCAGTAAACTGATATCGATAATAAACTGCGAAGGTTTAATCAAGAAAGGAAAACTTCTGAATGACAGTAGTAAGACTACTGCTTCTGAGATTAAATTAATAACGAAGTATATTTTGCATGCTCGACAATGAGGTTAATATGATACTATATTTTGTTGAGGCCTATGAAATGAGTAGAAATAAGATCCCTTATGATGAAATGATGATCATAGAGGGATGAAAACCTGTTTCTTGAAAATAAATGATTTTATAAAATTATGAGCCATTTTTGTTTTGTACCTTATGAACAGATAAACTGAGTAAAATAGGAATGGTGCTCAATTAACATAGAAATATTGGTATATAATTTGGTACACATATACTTGTTTTTAGGCACAAAAATTGGTTCCCCAATTATGCGATATTATAGTTCAAAATTCGTTTATGTAAAATAGTTGTTTTGGTAGGAGCATGGAGTACATATTCCTACTCCTCTACTCTCATACTCCTATTCCTCTTCTTTCATACTCTCACTCCTCTACTCTCATACTACCACTCCTCTACTCTCATATTCCCACTCTACTCTCACTCATCTGCTCTCATACAGCCACTTCTTTACTCTCACACTCCTACTCTGCTCTCATGCTGCCACTCCTCTACTCTCATACTCCCACTCTACTCTCATGCTGCCACTCCTCTACTCTCACACTCCCACTCTACTCTCATGCTGCCATTCCTCTACTCTCACACTCCCACTCTACTCTCATACTGCCACTCCTCTACTCTCGCCCTCCCACTCTACTCTCATGCTGCCACTCCGCTACTCTCCCACTCTACTCTCATACTGCCACTCCTTCATTCTGATCGCTTGTGAGACATGGAATTCATTCCCACAGCTGGGCACATGCGCGTAGTGAAGAACCTGCTCCTGCTTTGACAGACTTGCTACAGTGAGTGACACGAAATTTAGGCCAAAAATTCAACGACACGAAATTAAGGTGAAAAATTTCAACGACACAAAATTAAGGAAAAAATTTCAGGATGCAAAATCAAGGCCAAGAATAGAAAGATACAAAATTAAAGTCAGAAACTTTAGAACACTCAAGCCAGTTCAAGAATTTAAGGACACGATGTATACCTTGTATACCAGGTATACTATTCAAAATTAAGACCAGATATTTTAATAACAATACATTTCGAACAGGAATTAAATAAAATGAAATGAAGGCGAAAAATTGATTGATATGAAATAAAAGTCTGAAATTTAGCGTCGATAAATACGGGACGTAAAGTATAAAATTTTATACCCATAAATCTTCTTTAAATTTTACCTTTCTACTCAGTTTTTGATAGAAATTATAGCGAGGGGTACGGAAAAACAGAACTCCAAGTATCAGGGAATATAGTATGTAAAGGTAATTAAATGACTTTAGGTGCTAACTTTACCCACCTGCGATTACCGTCGTAAGATTGTCCAGAAAATGAACGCTTACTCACATAAAAACCTTCCGATATTTTCAAAAACACTTGTAATAATGAGCAAGCTTTGTTTTTATGAATCCATCACATTAACCAATAAATCATGGTTACATTATTGTCTTATAACTTCTGCAGCATTTAAAATTGCTATGGGATGACAGAAAATTAATGAACATGATTGAACAGAAGGAAAAATTCTATTCTGATTTGGATGACATGAAATCGATACGTGAAAATACACGGTATTTAGTAATTTTCCTTCTGATTTAGGTGACAGAGTTTAATTATTGACATTTTTGTATCTCAGGGCCCAATGAAATTAAAAAAAATATGAATTGTACAGCATTGCTGCAAGTGTAAGCCTGATAATTTTTTTGATCCTCTTGCTTATAAAACAAAGTAAACACAGAATCAGAATATTTGTTCACAGTTTTTTCTTGTATTGCACTCTAGCTTTTTCTGATGTGTACAACTTTTATGGAAAAAACGAAAAAGCAATATCCCAATACATGTCTGGATTTCATATAATCTCATCAACTGTTTTCATGAAATATATCGTCCATGATTTTTAGTTACATTTTCAGACGAAACGAAAATTTTCGTTTAATTTTTCGAGCAAGCATTTTAAATGAACGCATAATACGAAAAAAAACGAACAACTTCATTGAGAATCTCTCGATGAATCACCCGAAAAGTTCATCACATTTCTATTCTCACAGGATCCGCTGCAACTGAATGTTCTTTCTTTATGAGTGGAGGCAGGATGAAGAATGCTAGACCCTCACCTGTAATGTCGGTCTTGCAAGTTGTGTTCTGTACCTGGCGTTGGAGACTTGCTAGCTATACGCTGGAATGCTGTGGACTTTCTCGCTTATGCTTATACTGAGGACTTGCTTATTTCGTGGACATGCTTCTATCTATATATCTTTAGGACTTAGTTATTCCATGGACGTACTTATATCTACTTATTGCTCAGACATACTTTATTCGTAAACCTTCTTATTCTTAATTATTTTAAGTACTCACTTATTTCTACTTGTTGAATATTTAGGTATCCACGCTAGTTTTGTAAACTTTCTTATTTTTACTTATGTTGAAGATTATCTTACGCTTAATAATTCCTTGGATTTACATCTTTTTATTTCAAGAACTAACTTATTTTCATCCTGTTCTGTACACTAGCTTACGAAGTTTACCTATTCTGAATTTACACAGGTTCAAATATTCTAGATACGTACGAATGTTTACTTATTGAAACAGAGCTACTCATGTTCGTATTTCTAATTTACGCATATTGACGTATTCCGCAAAGCATTTACAAATTGGTAAATATTCTTTAGACTCCATGACATGTCTATCACGACCCTTTAGGTTCTCTCTTTCGGAATGTCTTGCACCCATAAATTAAAATGAAAGTTTACCTCAGTTCACCGTGAAGTAAATCGATAAAATGCTTTTATACTTTGTCATTTCAGATGACAGATGATGACATGCGTTACACTTGTCATCATTATGACAGTTATCGATGATGAAACACAAACATCGTAATAAAATTACGAGTTTGTTGTACTATTTCATTAGCGAGACTGAGTTTACACTGAACTCTGTTCTGTACTGCCAGCGATTTCTTCTTTATTTTCCATATTTTCTGGATTTTCGTATGTATATACATTACTCTCTTCCGTATATTCTCTATGTAGGGTGATGTGGGGGCAAGTCGTACTACTAGTGGCATTATATTTGCCAAAATTCAGGTTTCGATGTCAGAGCAACTGCAATGGGTACAAAATCAACTTCAAATATTGTGTTAACTATGGCATCCACCCAAGTGGCTTTCCTAGTTAAGATAGTATTTTTTTTAAATTTCTTAAAAAAAAGGTATTTCGTACGGGTCGCCCCCTATACGGGGGCGACCCGTACAGTATATGGGGGCGACCCATACGGGTGCATATTTCCCCCTGAAAAAAGTTATTGAATGCCCATACAATATTTTTGTTTTAGCAGGTAGCATGTAGCTTTAGCATGTAATTACATAAAAATCAATATATATCAATATGTAGGCGAAAAAAATGCGTAAATACAAAATTGATTTTTATTGATGAAAATCTAAATATACAAAAATACAAATCCTTTTACTTTATAGATTCCTAACA